>CAAKMY010006981.1:5419-30723 GCA_901111285.1 Corrigiola litoralis
CATTGCCATATGCTCCACTTGTACTCAAGTACATCCTAGGAGCATGCTTGGTCACTTTTGGAGATTTTTCTTTAAAATCAAAAATCAACTCAACAAGTCGGTTTTTGTGGACTATTATCCACGAAAAAACCTCGTTTCAGCACCAAAATGGAATCGGACGAAAATTCGCTGAAGGCATCCTAGACACATATAATGAAGAATGAAACAAAAAAATTGGCAAAAAGTAGCTTATGCGTAGTCCAAATCCTCGGTTTTGTCCATCACTCACATGCTCGAATCGAGCAATAAACACATTGTAAATTTACCAAGACAGAGGAATGGCATTGCCATATGCTCCAATTATGCTCCAATACACCCAAGGAGCATGCTTGGTCACTTTGGGAGATTTTTCCGGAAAATCAAAATTCGACCCAAAAAGCCGGGTTTTGTGAACCTCGTTTCGGCCCCGAAATGGAATTGCACGAAAATCGGTTGGAGGCAACCTAAACACATATAATGTGGAATGGAACAAGAAAATTAGCAAAAAGAAGCATATGCGTAGCCTAAATCATCGGTTTTGTCCATTACTCACATGCTCAAATGAAGCGATAAACACACTGTAAATCTATCAAGATGAAGGAATGACATTGCCATATGCTACAATTATGCTCTAATACACCCTAGGAGCATGCTAAGTCTCCTTTGGAGATTTTTCCAGAATATCAAAAATCGATCCAAAAAGCCGCTTTTTGTGGACAATTAATCCACGAAAAAACCTCGTTTCGTACCCAAAATGGAATCGGAATAAAATTGACTGTAGGCATCCTAAACATATATAATGAAGAATGAAACAAGAAAACTGGCAAAAAATAGCATATGGTAGCCCAAACCATTGGTTTTGTCTATTACTCATATGCTCGAATCGAGCGATAAACACACCGTAAATCTATCAAAATGAAGGAATGGTATTGCCTTATAGTACAATTATGCTCCAATACACCCTAGGAGCATGCTAGGTCACTTTCGGGGATTTTTCGGAAAAATCAAAAATTGACCCAAAAAGGCAAGTTTTGTGGACTATTATCCACGAATAAACCTCGTTTCGGCCCCGAAATGGAATTGGACGAAAATCGGCTGGAGGCAACCTAGACACATATAATGTAGAATGGAACAATAAAATTGGCAAAAAGAAGCATAGGCGTAACCCAAATCATCGGTGTAGTCCATTACTCACATGCATGAATCAAATGATAAATACACCGTAAATCTATCAAGACGAAGGAATGACATTGCCATATGCTCCAGTTATGCTCCAATTCCCCCTAGGTGCATGCTTGGTCACTTTTGGAGATTTTTCCGGAAAATAAAAAATCGACCGAAAAAACCAGGTTTTGTGGACTATTATCCTTGAATTTACCTCGTTTGGACCCCGAAATGGAATTGGAACATTGGAGCCTAATATGTCTAAGAGAAATACTCAACTTTCGACTACAAATATTTCAAAAGATGCATTTTTACAAAAGATTATCATTTTTCTTATGTATCTTTGGGCAGTAGGCATATAGGCCCCTATGATTTGTTATTAGTTATTTTTTACTAGGACGGAGGGAGTACCTAGATGGTAAAGCGTAGTCCTGGTATTAGATATTAGAATGTACCCTCATGTGTCATATCAAGGCTTTGTTTGTTACGGAGTACAAGATATAAGTCCCTTCTCTATGGATCAGGGTACTTTATGAAGACGCCCTACTTTCGAGAGTCAACGAAACTAAGATTGTCCAGATATGCACCTGTATAAATAATATTTCAGCTCATATATATAACAGATTTCAGCCCAAAAGATTTTTGAAGGGGGGGGGGGGGGGGGGAGGGACTTGAGTTACATATATGTAAGGATCGAGATATCACCAAATTTGAATCAGAAGTACATAGTAGCAAGTCTGCTTTGGCCATTGTAGTCTAAAGTATAGTACAAATGCAGAGAAAGGATCTCTAGGACATAAATTACGTAGCAAAAAACACAGTTGGTTTAGTGTAGATGAACGACATCAAGAATGTTTGTCTCTTCATATTTCAGATGAATATATATTAATGTAAAAGATACAAACAATTCATATATCTTGACAAGCAAATTAAGAGGTAAGCACAAAAAGGATGCATTGTTAATTTGTTATAACTCTGAGGTAGGCGTCTCACGACTCTCATCCTCTTCAGAGGGAGCAAATACATCCTTGCATACCTCCCCATAGAACCTACAGACCAAATCAATGAATACAGGACTTTTGAGGTTCCTCCAGCAATAGAGAAGTTCCTCGACATCCGTCAAATCCTTCAATTTCCCTTCCTCAACGATCATCTCCACCAAATAATTCTCGAAACTTCTGCAAGCATCTTCAACATCCTCGAGATCATCGGAGCTAGTATCTTTCTTACTGTTAGTGCTAATTCTCATCACGTAACCTGGTGTGATAGGTGACGGGAATGGCTCTTTGCCATGCCCTCCTTCAGAAACACTCACACTAGTAACATCTGCCATATTGACTTGTTCACTACTGTCTGTATCAACCTCTTTAGGTGGCTTCCTCAAATGGAACAGAACTGTTAAAAGCTCAGCAATGCGTACCTTTGGAACAGGTTTTGTTGCGGCTTTTATACGCCTTTTGGACTGGAGGGCACTTTTGAATTTAGACGAGACAGCTGGACGACGCTTCCTGAACCTGAATTTGGTCTTAGGCCGGCATTGAGGGAAGCGTAGAGCTTTTAAGGAGAAGGGTTTTCTAAACCTGACAGTTCTAGTTCTGATGCCACGGGGTTTAGAACGCCGTTTGGGCATACGAAATGTGGGAGCTCTCATTGTAGTCTTGTCAAATTTAAACTTGAACACTGAGAGGAATTTACTACAAGGTTCAATCACCTTGGCTTTGAAGGAAAACAAACCTTTCAGTCTCATTGTTATCAATGATGATTACAGGAGTTAGTGATTCTGGTTGGAAAAATACGTAATTGGTGCATAAGATGGAGGTTGGATGAAGGAAAAGAAAGAAGGGATCATATGATGACAAGGTTTGGTGGTTTGGTCCATACTCCATGGTTTTTCTTAATCATCCTACTGATATTGGGGCACACGTCTAGTACGAGTATTAGGTAGTGGGATCCATGAAATGAAAATAAGGTCTGTTGCTATCATCTTACCAGGCATTCTAATACATTTTGATTAAACTATATGATCCTGTGTACCAACAACTATGTTTGTGCCAATATTCAAAATATTTTTTTTGGAAGGGCCGGTCATCCTTGTTGACCTGTTATTAGAACTGCAAATTCTGCAATTGACCTTATCAAGGATTACACCAAACGTAAAAAAAAAAAAAAAATTAGTAAATGATCAAGTGCAAGAGATTATGTACGATATCCTCGTAGAAAAATTTGTCAATGATATCTTTGTTGTTACATAGCAGGAGTTCGAAATTCCATATCCTAGTTGATACTGTCACTTCTTGGGCAACAATTATTAAGGCCTTGAGGGGCAATACGCATGTAGCTGCATGTGGAGTCCCTCGAATTATAAAGATAGCCATAGTTGACAGCAAAAAATTCACTAACGTTTCGAGTATATAATGACTGATCGTTTGTTAAGAAAACTCAATGTGACAAAATATGTGCCCTCAGGGGCCTCAGATCACTACATTGTACTGCCAGGTAGACAACGCAAATGGTGATGTCCAACTCAAGCTGCTGCATGACACTTTTGTGCCTGTCTAGGGAATAAAGGCAAATCTAATGTGGCTTTGGTATATGTCCATCAACAGCAAAGTTTCTCGTCGCAACAGGCAGAGCTAAATGAATTCCATCTATTTCAGGCGTAGCTATGATTTGGCAACCCAGACGAGACCTACAGAGAGAACCATTAAGTTTAACAATAGGGGAGACAGGTTAAGATTAGTTGGATAACAAAGTAGAGGAACTCACGTTTCTGTAAGCCCAAAGGCAAGATCCAACATATCATTTTCTTCATCAGTTGCGTCTGGCAGTCGGTTGTAATAATTCATATCCTACTCCACCAAAAAAAGGAAGAAAAATGTTACAACTTACTCAGTAAAAAGAAAGAGAAGGACAAGTTGAGCATTTCTTGCGGAGTTACAACAGATCTTGATGAACTTACCATGACAATAACGTGACATGTAGAACATGCACAGGATCCTTCACATGCTCCTGAAAGAAAATAAATACAGATTTGTTTACCACTATAGACCTTTAGGAAAACTATTAGCAGTTTTCTATTTGAGTATACAGCCAACGTAATGATCTTAAAAGGCCAAACTATTACAATATCAGGTAAGAATTTTATCATGGGTGATTAACCCAACTAAATATAAACTAATTTAGATTCAAGGATAGACCTGAAAACAAAGACAGCTATTGTAAAGTGCTTACCTTCAAGTTCAATATCATTTGAATGTGCGGCTTCTAACAAGTTTGTGCCAACAGGAACCTTGATAGGTATCTCTGTCCCATCCTTGTCCACAAATATCACATTTATCCTGCAATAGTATGAACAGAGTTGAAGATGACTACAAGAATGCAATGGATAAGCCGCCAAGTTACATAACTAAAGTGTACTAAACTTATCAAGGATGACAAGCCACCCAAATATTTACATGCCTGGGTTGGCAGGAAACTGTTGCGTGTTTAAATTATCTGCAAGTCATAAGCTAGCAGGTTTATGTCAAACAAAAAGGGGGACAAAAGGAAAATTGATACTCACATTTGTGTCTCTTCATTCCCATCCTTGCTTGAATCAGTGGCAGCTGTGGTAGAAAGATATCGATTCGTCTGAATGAAAACCACAAGTATTAAACACGTATAGCTTACAAGTAAAAACTATAGTACCCTTTTAATCCAACTACACATAGCAATAAGACCATAATCATCGGACCAGAGTCAAGGCCGGTCAATTCATTTTCAGCATAACTTATCAATTGGTAGTTGGCAGTAGCTTGGTGATGGAAGCTCTGTAACTCTAGTTAATAATTACATCCTCATAGCTGACTAAACCTTATTTTAAAACTTCATTACCATGTAACTCGATTCACAGATAGCCAACAAAATAGAACTTCATTTTTAAGGTCATATATGTAGGAGTAGATATGTCAAGTAGAAACGACATTAGCCTAAAAATTTGAACACGCATATAACAGTGCACCTATTTATCCTAATCAGTACATACTTGGAGGAAATTGGCCAGCATAATATTCCTAGTAGTCCCAGACTAAAAAAAAAAAAGCCATCCTGATTATAGTCATCAACTGATTGCTAACAGCGGTCAGTAACTGAAGCTCTCCGTCTCTGTAAAGACCTAACTCTATTAAATAATTGCAGACAGAAGACCAACCGAAAAATTATCCTCCTTCATTGGCGAAAGGAACTCTTTCGCAGATGGTCAATCAAACATTACTCCATAAACAACTTGGCATATAACAATGGCTACTCAGCAGAGAAACACAGTATCTTGACAGTGCTTAGATAAACGTGCAATCGTCAACTATTTTTCTACAGGTTTCAATGGGTTTGATTGAAATGATGTCAATATCATATACCCAAAAGAAACCAACATAAAAAAGTTAAAGAACAATACCATGGTACAAATAATTGATACCTGTGGAGGGTGTAGCAAGGACAGTATCCTGCCAGAAGATGCCTGTAAATATGGAGTCCTTCTTACGTATGTCAATTGCCCTAAAACAATAATACTTGAACAGTGTCAAATCTAAGTATTGTTTCATGCTCATCTTAATGATACCATAGACAGTAATAAACACTCAAGCTCGTGATGGAATATATTTTATTTAAAATCAAAACCATTTCTAGAATATGCCGAAAGGGGTGTTAATTGGTAGTTTGTACTTTAAGTTACCAGTCGCTCCCCTCTACTCCATTTTACTCTTCAAAGAGGCTGCTAATTTAACATCTTATATCCAGCAGACAAATAGGAACTCCTGAACAATTTCATTTAAGGCGGTGCTGCCTTTTCCCTATTCAGTTTTGAAGATAAATATATAAGGGAAAGAAGCACAACAAGAGGTATTTATTAAAATAATAAGAGATAAATAAAGCAACCCTTTCTATGCTAGTATAAGTGCCGCTAAGTGTTAACTGAATTCACTCTATCAACCCCCCCCCCCCCCCCGCGCCTGGCGCCGAAAAAAAAGGGAAAAAGGCTACTATGTATTTGGACGTGGTAAATGGATTATGGGGCAGTGGATTTCTATTGCTATAAAGCACAAGACAGTGATGCAGAACACCTAACAATTTGCAAGCAGCACACCACTTAACAAGGTAACTAAAAGTAGCAATTATAGTTTGTGAATATACATTGAGAAATAATAGTCGACTGGATTTTTAGATGGACATAGCAAACATCAACTCACCATTAGAGAAAATGTCAGAAAAAAGACTTAAGCCAAGCACAAAAGATACATAAGAAGTTAAGAATCACCCTTAAAATATAGCCGCAAGCAAGAGTACTTGAGGAAAGGTGCACTACTCATACAAAAAAGAATATTCAACCTTAAATTGTCACACCAAGCAAATAAATACTTAACCAAACACCATCAAGCACATCAGAAGTACAGTAGTAAAAACCTACAGGACTATACTTTTCAGGTACAACTAATACTATTACTTCGTATCTATCTTGATTGTCAAATTCTTCTCCCTGAACTTATTTTACTTTCCAGCCATTATATTCCTAAATTTGACCATCTCATGGTTGGTACTTGGTAGTGCCCCCCCCCCCTCTTTTGTTTTCCGAAGGGACGGATGAACTCATTCTACATAGCCCCACAACATAGCAGATAACAGAAGACATACCATTGTTTTAATCAATCAGTAACCTCATCTCCTACTCTTGTTAAATTACATTAGTTAACTCATCATCAAAGATTTGATCTCAGTGGTCAACATCTACCACTAGAAACCGTAACTTTCAGACAGCAAGTCCTGGTGCTGCACTGGATAATTATAGGGTAATGATAATTTTACGGCTCAAATAAATTCTTCCACGGGGAGCTCCCTCTAGCGCGTGAAATACACTCGAGGTGTATCACGGGCCAGAGAGAATTCCCTGTGGAAGAGTATACAGGAGCCGTGGAATTAGGGGCTCCTTGGTAATATCATGGCAATAACAGAATTTCTTGGGACAGGTTCAGGTTTGTCAGACTCAATTCTAGAGAGCATCTGACTTCTGAAAAATAGTATTTTAAAACTTTTTAGAGGAAAAGTGAGCTTGGAGAACTTCTTGTCCTCTTATGCTTCTTTATTTTCTTGTACAAGCATTTTTCTATCCCATAAAAAAAACTGTCAGAGGATCCTACATTGGCAGTTCACAGACGAAGCTACTCTCCCTTTACTCCTGGGTCTTCTTTCTCTCCGAGGGTCAAAGGGTTAAAGTTGCAAATTAAAAAAAAAAAAAAAAAAAAAAACAGGAAAGCAGTTGCAGGTGGATCAGACCTGCGTTACACGATCCACCACAACAATTGTACAGTTGTTTACAACCAAAAGAATGAAAAAACAATAAGAACTGAAACATGCCAGGCACTGGTGAACTGGTTCTATTGGTATTGTTGCTCTCCAGCATGGAAAAAATAGGAAACAAATGATAGGTGATTGACTCCAATAGGCTAATCATCAAGCTGCTACTAGCATCAGTTAAGCATCTTGCTTATCGAATATTTGATATCCCTCCCTTCATTTCTCTCAAAAGAAAGCCTCGACAATGCATATCCCACTTATCATTTTCACAGACTTCTGCCTAAATCTTTGCATAGCATAAACAGCTACATGTATACAAGTTCTATTTCAGGACGATGCCTTGGCAATCAAAATTTGTACTCCTTGAATTATGAAGCAGCCTTGCATTCAATCACTCAGCGTTCACCAAACTAGTCTGGCAAAATAAGTCCATGGACTACTACAAATGGAGCGGAGTGGAATTCAATAATTCAGATGACAGGGTCATGCCCTAGGTTCTAGTCACTAATCAATCAGCATTACAAAGGACAACTAGGCAGTTTGTAATTTTGTACTGCCTATGGTCTCCTCGGAATCTGACTTTGGCATAGAACTTTATCCCTGGGAAGACATCATCATTTTTCAGCAAACTATATAAAACCTCTGAACCTTTCACTAGTACTAGTGTTCAGTGGAGAGATAACAAGAGGAATGGCTCGATACTCTGGATTTTTTGAATCCCATAGACTACCGCAACATTCAATTTTATCCTTACAAACAGAATAGAATCCATAATATGAAACCTTTCATAATATCTAGGCTCTGGCAACAAAATGTACACAAATTAACCCTGTAAATGAAAAGGCAATATTCCATATGTCATATATGCCAAACCTTTCCCCAGATGCAAATAAAGCTTAAGCTAATTATTCTACACCTCGATCAACTTTAAACTTCCAGAACTCCAACTTTCATTTTGCACACAAAACATCACCTACTGGCACAGAGTAAATAGCTCTAAATTACTGCTCTTAACCATCATGACTATCTCCAAATCGAAACACCTACATAATGCTCGCTGTAGTTCAAACTCACCAATAGGGTTCTTACCAGCAATCCTCCAAGTTCACTTAAGATTCTCACTATCATATAGGACTACATCCCAGCTACTGCAAAACATCTCATAACTTGCATGCTCTAAAAATATCATGTAGATGGATGAAAAAGTGATCCAACAAGAATATAAGCTAACCCGAGTCTCAAAAACTGGCGCAGAATGGATTGCGCGTATGACACTCACATAAAGTGTAAAACTTGCATAAGACGGTCATATGATAAGATGGGATAAGGGCAAGGACGAATACAGCCAGGCAGCCAGCGAGCCCCAAATTTAAAAAAATTGGTAGAAAATGGTAGAAAAGATCGAAAATTATAGCAAATATAATAGAATCGCGACCCCCATTTTTAAAACATTCCGCGTAAAGGTTTAAGGTTTTATGGCAAGCTTTCCTAACTGCAAAATGTTTGCTTACACCAAAACCTCCAAGGCTCATTCATCATCCCATTCTATCATAAGACTGTCTTACCTAGGGCTACCAATTCACTAGTGGACCACATTCTTTGTACATCCAAGCTCACAAAATGTCTAATATATTAAACAACACATAATTATATGCTCTTAATCAGCATAAAGTCATCACATTCTTATCAAACAATGAAAACATGGAAATTAAGCAAGTAAAAAACACACCTTGGGACAATGTTCTGATTGCCAGAGCTCCAATCCTGGATATCCTAGAGACCCACATAATCTTTCCAATTCACAAAACACCCAACAACCTAAAATCAACACAAAATTCAGCTAGGCATTAACACAAACAATTGGAGGGCATTCCATAACTTTAACTGGGCAGCTTAAAAACACAAAAAGATTGAAACTTTAGTAATAAACCAATACTGGGTACTCAGAAACACAACAAAAATAAACAACAAGATAGTCACTCAATCATATTACACAAAAACAATAATTTTTAAGCTTGAAAGTTATGGCAAACCTTTGAGGGGTATTTATGAATTTTAAGTATTTGAATAAATTATCTCTTTGAATTTGTTCTTGGTTGATAAAGGTGTAGTAAAATGAAGAAGGTTTGTTGAAGAACAAAGTAGAAAAGAGTGTGTGTTTGAGGAGAAACTATGAGTCTATGAGGATTCTTTTGTTGTAAAGTCGGCGTTTAATAAAGGCAAAATATAAATTTTATGGAGATGCGGGGGATCGAACCCCGTGCCTCTCGCATGCAAAGCGAGCGCTCTACCATTTGAGCTACATCCCCTTTGTGTTCTAGTCAGTTTTTTTTAACTGATATATTAATCTTTAGACAAGTGGGAGATTTTACGATTGTGTACTGTAGAATGATCTAATTTCAGTATGCAAATGGTTACTGATTATTTACATAGATAATCGCGGATTGGCTAGCAAATCGTAGAGTTGTTCAAGCAAATGATCACCCTGGATTCTCCTCCCTCATAGGTAGTAGCCATTCTCCATGAAGATATTATAAGGGTTGCACGATCTCGTGTAATTTCTATTTAGTTTTATTGTTTTTCGGGGTTCTAGCCTTGTTTAGCACCAAAAAATTACATAGATAATAATAATTTGATTGTATTAAAGTAATGATATCGTAATATTTTGGCTAGAACCTCTAAAGATTAGCCAATCGTTTATTATTAGTTGGATATATTTGAAGCTATAGGACCACACACGAAAAATAAAAAATCATATCAATTTAATTAATACTGATTACGGAAATTTGGAGCTCTTTTAAAAACATTAGGCAGTGACTCGATCTTAGCTTTCTTGTAATGTCTTTTAACAAATGGTTTTCAAGGGAGAAACACTATAGAGTATACATCAAAGAGAGGGGATTAGATATTAATTTCGTCTATTGGATGTGTATGAGGAGTTATAGTCTAATATTGTTTTATCTAGTGATTGCTCATGATTCGATCATACCTTTTGGATATTAAGGGGAAACACTTGGAATCCTTTAATTTGTATCTTGATTGATCGAGTTAGGCAATTAGCGAGGAAATCACACTATAAAAGTATGAAAACCTATATGCGATTGCTATTAGGATACATGTGGATCCTCTGTATCTTGATCGATCAAGTTAGCGAGGAAATCACACTACAAAAGTATGAAAAACCTATATGCGATTGCTATTAGGATACATATATATGGATCCTTTGTATCTTAATCGATCGAGTTGGCGAGGAAACTACACTACAAAAGTATGAAAACTTATATGCGATTGCTATTAGAATACATATGGCTAGATCCTTTGTATCTTGATCGGTCGAGTTAGTGAGGAAATCAAACTACAAAAGTATGAAAACCTATATGCGATTGCTATTAGGATACATGCATATGGATCCTTTGTATCCATATCGATTGAGTTAGCGAGGAAATAACACTACAAAAATATGAAAATCTATATGCGATTGCTATTAGTAGTACTATACATATGGATCTTGAATTATTTTCTGCTATTAGATTTATCAAAACCAAACGATCAAGGGGTCTATCACTTCTATTACAAACCACTCCCATGCGTTAAGGAAAGAAGCAAAATAAAACAGAAAAAAAAATGTGTTGTATAAACTAAGAACAAGGCAACCTATGTGGCTATGTCCTCATTCGTCACTAGCCCAGACCCGTAACCATGATGATGATTATCACTTCTATTACTACTCCAACTACGTAAAGATCAGGCTTAATTAGCTTCGTGCAACCGCAACATTATCATGCTTTCTTCAAAGTGATCAATGCTCTGTCAACGATCCAGAGCACTTATCATAATCCTGTACAAGCATAAAAATATAGTTACTACAATTTTATTTTATTGTATTATAATGAAGATTAAATCAAAACTTTCTCATCGCATTACAAGTCCATTCAAAGAAAAAAAATGTCATATCTTTCTCTGCAACTTGTTTCACTAACGTATTAAATTTGCTTATACGTAATTTAATAATATAGGTTTTGTAAATATCTGTATATGCAATTTAGTAGGACTAGGAAGAACAGAAGAAACATCATCAAACGCCACTTTATTTATTTTTGGTCTGAAAATCATCGCATTTTTGTTTTTTGGTACATGAACTGAATGCTTAACCTTTAGACGTCTTCAAGTCTCTAATTCTCTATCATACATTCATACTGTATGGATCGAAAAGGCAAAATATATTATTGTCTGCTGTATGCATTACTAGCTAAATAAAATGAAATCTCAGATTTAACGTTAGTTGACCGCATTTCATTATGTTAGCAAATGTAACCATCGTGAAAAAGACGGCAATAGTAATAGTAAAAATTAATTTAAAGCAATAGATAGAGATAACCAATTATAGACAGAGGGGTTTGTAGCCTCCGCATGATCCATCGCGTCAAGTCCCGGTTTTTTTCTCGTGAACCGCTTCACATCCGGATCTCTTGGTGTTCCAGCTGCGCACATGCATGATGCAAGTATCATTTAGCTAATTAATATGAGCCTAACGTTAATCTTATACGGAAATGTCATGATCTCTTAGCTTGATCTTAATCAATAGTCTACGGACTAGGGTGAGTTAGTATGTGGTCAAATTATTAATCATTCGCCAACTTTTGTTCTACAAAGAACATAAGCTTATAAGGTACTGTAGTATTTTATTATGCATGGTGAAAGAATTTATATAAATCTTCAAGTCGCCAAACTAATCGAGTTTTTACGAACTCTTCATATATTTTGTGCTACCATATATCTTGGCGAGGTAAGCTCACCTTAGAATTTGTATTATTACTAATATCCAAATGTGAAATGTTTGATGTACTTTTCCACCAAAGTAGAGACAATATCAAAGAGATTAACTTATAACAAATTAGAGGCAAGTAAGAGTTATGTGATAAGTCATCTATGCTTATATGTCATCTATCTATTCATTTAAACTTTGTAACAGCAATACATGAAGTAGTTTTGATGATTTAGAGCTGACAAAGCTGACCCGACTAGACAGACTTACGAGAGAAGGGTGAGGAGGGCCCAGAAGATGGGGTGGAAGAGCCAGATGGAGGGTCAACCGAGAGGTTCTTGGGCCGGAGAATGGTGATGCTCCGAGAAACTGGGACCGTCGGATCATGGACATGGTGATCAAGATAACGAGAAGCAGCATTAGCAAAAGGGTGATTGCGTGATTGGACGGCCGAGAATGACTTGTATTTGCGGAATCTACCTAAGCCCGTATCTGGGGCTGGGCCGGCCAACGTTTCGTCCCATAGCTTGTCAATAAAACCCATCGCCTTCAATTTATATATATATTTTTGGATTAGAAAGATGGATAAAATAACAGTATTATCCTAATTAAAATGTTAATATATGTGCTAGAAACACAGAAAAGGTGAAGTTTTCTGTATGTTTTTCCTTGTTATAATGATCAGAAGACGAGCATGCAGGGCTTATTTTAGGGGAACGGAACGAAACGGGGGTGGTGTTAATATGTCATTGTTGATGTCTAGTGGAGCAAAAAGTGTTGCTATGAAGAGTTTGAGGGGGGTTTTATTGAGAAAGTGGGTTATAGTGGATAAGATTTTGTTGGCTCCGTTTTGCTAGGTGTTTCCTAGAGCCATCAAATTTTTTAGTCAGGTGAGATGGAGATTTGGAAATCACTGTTGTTTAGCCTAAATATAAGTAAGTTGACAACTATACTTTAAACCCTTTCTCGCTATATATGTGCAATTGGATATTTTTCTGGAGTATGTCATGATCTCTATAGCTATTTTATCCTATTTGTTGCTAGTATGGTGTGTGTTTATGAGAACCAAATCCTAGAAAGTACAACTTATTTATTCAAATCAAGATCTGCCAAATCAGAAACAGCGTGGGGAAATTAAGTTTGTGACAAATTAAACTTCAAACCCTCTTCTGGAGGAGTGGCCTTATATTTTCAGAACTTCTATGGAGTTTTGGCTAGGGTACTGCGAAGCTGTACACATGAATAGACTAGGGATTAAGCAGAGAGGCTTGGCCTGTTAGAGACAGGCTTCAAAGTTACAAACACAATAAGCAATGATATTCTCCATCCGTTTTATGCGAGAAAATAAACAACAAACAAACTATCGATCAAAGAACATCTAAACAAATTACTTCTCATTCTTATGTTTGAAAAGTCGAGCTCATAACCTTGTTTTGGATCCGAATAGTACATGAACGCCTATCAGCAGATCGACATATAAAAATTTAGAGATACTGGAGATTTTTAACGAGTTACAGCTAATACATATAGCAGTGATCAACAGATTAAGCGCCATTATTTCCTTTAGCCAAATCCAGGTTTTAAAGATAACGGGTTGTAATACCCAACTCAAATTGTAGCATACTATGCGTATGTTACTCGGTCAAAGGAGGGGGACAATCTGATAAGATCAATTCGACTTTTATCTATAAATATTGAAGGTAAGTGCATTTTTTAATTTCTAGATCTGCCAACTTAGATGTTGACATTTTCTGGAGTCTAGACCCACCACTATTCCTTATAATACGAATTTTCCTTGTCATTAAGAGTATCTTTATCACCATTAGGAGTTATCTCAATCAGCATGACTGGCTTTTGTTTGAAGCCTGAATGTAATGAATATATTTGACCTCGGTAACATTGCATTACCTATATACATTTGGTTAAGGAGTGGGAGACAATGTAATGAGTGGGTCAAAGATCGGGTAATCTGAAGAACTGAATCTTAAAAGTGGTAGTTGGTAATAGGAAAGAAGTGGAATCTATATCATCCAAGAATTTCTTCTCAAGGAGGGTATACTAATTAACATGATGTAACTAAGGATCTACTTTCTAGTTCCATTTGTGTAATTTTTGATACAATGCATAAAATGGGACATTAGGATTCAAATCAGGGAAACTCTGCAGACAAGTTGAAACTTTGCTCATCTTCTAGTTGCCTAGATGTGCATGATTATATAGAAAACCTTCAAGCTAGTCTACTTTTGGGAGTAGTAACGTATTAGCATGCAATGTTATCCACAATTAACCATCCTCAGGTTTGTAGAGCCTTGGCTTTATTGCTGCCTAACTAATGTTTGATACGCCAGATACTGGCAGATAGTACACCACATTGAAATCTACTAATCTAGCTGGAACTTAGTACGAAAAGTCAGTATAAGTATGGAATTTGTTAAACTTCTTCAATAATAGAGAACCCAGCAAACAATAAAGTCATTGAACTAGCATTAATTTAGTAGAACTTCCTACTTTGTGGGGCTCCTTATATTAGTAATGAGTTAAACTGAGCTCTCAATCGTTTTCGATCGATCCCACAAGACAGGATTTATGAATGTTCATCTGGGGAAGGTTGAGCAGTGTGGCCATGCATCCTTATTCTTCTCCTATCGGAAATTCCGACGTTGGGTCGTCTGTATGACTCTACAACACAATTGAGAGCTTGAAAGATATTGATGGAGTATAAGATATACACTCCATATATATTAATCTTGTCATTTCCCTCAGATAACCCTACCCGCCTAGACCAACTTGATCTTGAAATTTAGATACCGGCAGCTGGAGGAAAACTTCCTTGTCTAAGAATTGATTGATTCATGCATATACAGTATGTCGAAACATATTATGCACAGAAAAGTGACTTTTGTTATAGACTTATAGGCTAGGTGTAAATTTGTATCCATGAGAAGCTGCTAAACGTACTGGTTTTGAGCTTCGGCTATAAGACTAGAGTCATACTTATTTACCTTTTAGGAATATATAGAAACGATACTACATTCATGGAGTATTCGACTTGGAAAATGGCGTATGCGAGTATGCGACACAGAAAATGTTTAATATGATCGTTGCTGCTGATCACTATAACGAAGGAAGCTCACTTACATACTTCTTTTTACTTTGTTTTCAACCTTTAAGGAACGATATTGGCAACATTTGGTGTAACTTGTTCGAAGTTTGATGATTTCAGATTTGCCTCCCACATTCACGACTACCTTTTAAACCGTGCAATGCAAAAATATACTTTTCAAAACATCTGTAGACTGTAATTGGCCAAATCAACCTTATAAGGATAATGACTAATGATACTGGAAAATTTACAAAGCTACAAATTATACCAGTGCATCATCAAACATTAACATAAAGTGAATGTGGAATAGAAGATTGCGATGAGTACAAATCTACGAGAAGTTCAGGTCTCTGTTGTCAATGTGCGATGTTTTCAATTGAGCTGCCATGTTGGGTTCTATACTGTACTGGACTATACAAACTACTGGACTATACTAGCTAGAGTACTGGACTTGTTTTGTAAAATTCCAACGTTGGACTTGTTTGTCAATGCTTAATTTATGAGTGGGCTTGGGTGCCATATCGTTAAATTATACTGTTTCATATACTGATGTGTTAGCTATACGCCTATACTGTTTCATTTACTGGTCATAACTCTCGATTAATCCCCTTCCCCCTCTTCCCTTCAGCATGT
The DNA here is from genome assembly GCA_901111285.1 of Corrigiola litoralis. Taxonomy (NCBI): domain Eukaryota; kingdom Viridiplantae; phylum Streptophyta; class Magnoliopsida; order Caryophyllales; family Caryophyllaceae; genus Corrigiola; species Corrigiola litoralis. Next base: position 21,430 of record CAAKMY010006981.1, read on the forward strand.
AGTAAGCTGTTGTTAAAAGGCGGTAAAAAGTTGGTAATCATCGGATCAGTCTCTACTATTTTAAGAAGACTATCATGATTCTCAGTGGTACAGACAGTTCCGTAATCTTATGGCTTTATCTGTCAATACTAACTTTCACGAGAGTATCATATAAGGAACCAATCCATCCAGTTTAATGATTCCGAGGCTGAACTTTTTTTTTTTTTTTCATACAAGGCACTGAAGGCAAATTTGTCCATCGGGGAAATGAAGATATATGATATTTTTTACTTCTCAGTGCTTACGAGAAAAGTGATGAGCAGCTCGTGTAGTAAAAACATTCGTTGTCCATCCTTTTAAGACATTATATTAAAGGGCGGTAAAATATACAAGTTCATGACATGATTAGTTCCATTTAGCATTGAATTTATCAGGAACTTAATGTTGGGAATCTGAGCTCCTCCTAGCAAACGATAACATTGCTCGAGGAACAAAAACAATGGACATTACACGTCGTCAGCATTGCTGATTAATACAGATTGGTTTAGGCGATGCATCTTACCATAGGATATATTGGCCGAGTAGTCTAAACCTTCCTTTTTCTTATCCTTGTTTCAATCATTACTCGGAATTTACTGTTTGCAACATGAGCGGAAACAGGGAAAAACAATCAGGTACGCTAACGATACATATACTGATGTACAGGCATTTGTTGCGATCGTTATTCCTTCCTTTTGGGTAAGTTGCTCAAGTTGCCTTACTTTTGTGATGGTCCAAGTAGTACTTAAAAATTAAAATAAGAATTTCAAGAATAGCTGCCATAGTTGTTCATCTATGCTCGAAAATTAATTAGTGCATCCACTACTGCCAGTCTGCCACTAGTCCTTTCTTTTATGCTAATAATGCAGCAGACGTTCATTACGAAAGGAAGTTGCCCTACACAACACCACTCGGGGTTTGAATATATGTGCAAGTTGGTTTTAATCAGCTGCAACTTGCACATAAGTTGGACGCATAGTTGTGGAATGTGGATAGTAGTAATGACTTTCATTTGTTAATTTATTGTATAGCCTCATTTTAATGATGATCTTCTACTATCTGATAACTGATGGATGTATACCAGATTTCCAAATTATTATTAACCCGAAAAAGCCACCGATTTGTTGAATAGTCCAAGGAATACGAATAAAGCAGTACACAATAAAACCAGACTAATCAACCACACAACAAGCAAATTGCTCAACTCGCATCCAAGTTGGAGACAGAATAACACGTTTGTGATACTGACATGCATATTGACCCATAATAAATGTAGCTCAGTTCGATCATAGACTCATAGAGTCATAGTCGTATACCTTAGAACACAATTAAGAAATACGTAAGAAAAGAAAAAATGACAAAAAGCAAGGACATAGTTGGTTCAAGATATTTTTTGAACCAACACATATTGCAGCCACTGAACTTCCAGAACTGGACCCTCAACCCATATTGTTTGCTCCCTCTATAATAATGTCATATAATCAAATCGACACAAGAGTCAGAAACTGGACAAATTTTTGCTTTTCATCTAATTCACGTATGTCATACAGAAAATGACTACAGCATGGTCCAAAGGGCAGAGTTCGCTACTCTAAATGCGCAAATAATCTTATGATCTACTTAAGCGTGAAACTGATGCCTCTAAAGTGTAGCAGGGTATAAGAATTTGAAGAATATAAATTCAGATTAAGCGCCAAAGAAGTTCACTATAAAATGAAATGATGCATCCACCGCAAGATAATCAACTTGCTGACTTGATTATTAAAGGCCTTGGTACAAAAATACTACAGAGAGACATTTTAAACTTAGAAGTCCAGACATTAACCAAGAAGCTTTTCCTATTAGCCTAAGAATTTGAACCACTCACTTTCATTCCATAATGAACGCAATCACGCATCGTACGTTGCTAGCAAAAGTGTGTTTAGACCACTTGACATCATGCACCATCTCTAGATTCATTTCCTAATGTCAGTGCATAAAGTGAAGTTTCCCTGCGATATGCCTCAAGCAGAAATGCCTGCAGTATAATCGTTGGATGAGACGTCATGGTCGGATGCGACCTTTTGTCTCCTTCCCTGTCTTCGTCTACTATTCTGACTACTAGATCGTCCTTGAATCCCTTCGCTTGTTCCCTTTCGCGTTCTCGGATCTCCCCTGCACTCCGCCTGACTTCACATGACCGCCCAAAAGTAGCAAAACAGCAAAGAGGCAAAGTGTTATCTTGAGTTTCTAATAAGAAATTGATACAGGAAGAAGAGTCATCAGATATGCAGAGAAACTGGTGTCGAGGACACCAAACGCCACGATTTTCATCTTAACCCACCCAGACACCTAACTGATTGATTTCGGGGTTGGGTTAGAGAATTAAGTTAGTGCCTCTAGTATCTGATAACAACTCACCAGAATTTAGTGATGTTTTTGCAGCTATCATTGAATCAATTCCTGCATCAAAAATCAGCTCCCTCGACAATCAACATGGATCCCAAAAGAAACCATGTTTTTCGAAATCCAGCGAGAAACACACCAAAGAAGGGAAGTGAACCTACTCTAAATGAAGCTTCGCAAAACTCTCTTGTTTAATTTGTTTATGTAAAACTATGAACACCCCAAAAGTACCCATATTGACTCTGATCAACTAGACGACCTTGATCATACTATCAGGTTGATAAGGAAATTAATAAACCAACAGAGGAAGGGAAGCTTTAGTTGCTTACCCCTACACAAAAACTCTGAAAGTGAGAATTAAAGGACGGTAATCCTTCCGCATGATGTAGCTCTGAAGAATTTCTCTTGTTATTGATGCATGTACTCTCCATAGAGCCAACATATGATGAAGAACACGAGGCAAATCCCTGTGAAGTTGAAGGGAACGTCTCATGAGAGTCCCTCTCAAAAATTTCTTCAAAAAGCTCCTGCAATTGTTCAAAGCTTTCCTCGCCATTTTCCTGTTCATTCCATAGATTAAAAATTTACTGCTCCTGCATAGACTACTGTGGTCATCCACATAATAAAAAGTGTATATTAATTTCCTTATTACTCATCTAACTGGAGAACTAAACTAAATACCTATCCATGGTTCTAATTCATCTAATAGATCTGGGGTAATAATGCTCTACTTTATCAAGCCTCGTTTCTTCCATAAAATGGCCACAATACGACTTATTGAGATTGAATCATAATTCTGGTACAGAGATGCTGAAAACTGAATCTTGGCCATTTTGTCACACAATAACGAAGTGTAAGCAGGTAAGCTAGAGCTATCAATCAGAAGATGTAGTTATCATGAGTTTGTTCATTGAAAAAATCAAGAACATTGTACTTTTGGTGAAAGCACAAAACCATATAAAGAAAGAAACAATCTGGAACAAATAGAAAACGCAAGGATGTTTAATGTGTCTGATATCAACCATAAATGAATTTCAGTCGATGGCACCAAAACCCCTGGCCTGAATCACTTGATGACTGAGAACATAAGGATATTCCTTTTTCTTATGATCTTACTCAAAAACATTAGTGGACAATTAAAGCATTTCTAACAACAGGAACAAATACTGGAACTCACACTAGGCTTGGTTTCGCTCATCATGGTGGCCATCTCGTTCAAAAACTCGCCCATACCCTGCAATTTTGCTGGAACTAGTCAATTGCAAACCGATTCAAAATAACTAAAATGAAGAAAAAGAATTTACAACTACCAAGCTGGTCCTAGCGGCTAGCGTAGACTCAGAAACCGTGTTTGTGATTGCTAAAATATCCATATTGTTTGGTCATGTGGGATGACTAATTCACACATAATCCTAGCCAACTTTCTATGGTTCAAGACTCACTCTTAACCAGTAGCCGATCCTCATTAATCAATCGAGTAAATCATTAGTATAATTAGAAGTTCAAAGTAACCTTTTTCTGGCTGCATCACAATAAATGTTACCCAGTAATCAAAATAATTTGGTCATTACCTAAGAAGTGACATAAAATCTTCATTTAACGTCAAAACTTAATAATAAGACCAAGCCAATAATTTCATTCACCAAATAATGATACAACAGAAAGCAAAAAAGGATTAGGGAAGGAGGGAGGGCCTCACATGATTATTTTGGTCATCATCATTGTCGTACACTCCAACATCATACAGAAACCTTTTAGTCTCGTCAGATAGAACTGTTCCAAACACAAAATATCCACAAACGCATGTCAAGTTGATACTTTTGCTCCCAACAATCTTAAGGCATCTCTAAAAGCATATCAATTTGATTTTTATGCTCTAAGACAAAACTAGTGGAAAAAAAGCCAAAACACCAATGTGGACCGGATTTGAACTCAGATAGTGAGCCAAACCTCCGAACTACTTTACTAGCTAGACTAGATAGACTTATTTTTGTGTGCATTGGAAGTTTGGAACACATAATGCTGCGAAGGGAAGAGGATATGAGGATTTGAATATAGAATAACCCCATACAGGTTGAACTCCCAACCATTAGGCCAAGCTGACTCCTCCAGATGACTAGACACATGGATTGTGATTCTATCGCCAAAGTCATGTAAACATTAACACTTTTACTAACCATATGGTCCATATGCAATCAATAGAGGCCAGAAAGTGTGATTTCTCTTAATTCTCTATGATTAAAGGAGAGGTTGTGATTAAACATCATTGTGCTAAGTGCTAACAATGGACAAACCAACCACCAGCTGAAATATAAATACTAAAGCAATGAAATTACCAGCATAGGCCTCTTGAATAGACTGAAATTTCTTCTTTGCTTCTTCCATGAACTTGGAGTTCCCTGACGATGAGCAACGATCGGGATGCCATCTCTACCATAAAAAATGGATAAAATCAAAATTAAGTTACAAATAAAAAAACGAAGTTCCTAGAAAGCGATTTATTCATATTTAACACAAAACTAAAAGGCTCAAAAACCTTTCAATAACTCACCATTTTTAATAGAAAAGCTTTCTTTCCTGAGATCGCTTGCAATCCCATGAAAAATGAACATAATTTTACCATATGGAGTAGTAGTTTTTACTTTTTACTAGCCTAATAAAATTTACAAATGTATTTAATTCTCAATGAACAAAGCAAAAGCAACCATATTTGAGAACCTATGAATCATATTCATCAAAGGAAGTAGAATCACCACAAATGCCCACATGAAAGAATCACTTAAGCATGCAAAAAGAACAAGACTTAGCTAAAATTCAACGTAAAATGCAATGAGCAAGAAACAAATACAGAATCTTTATCACTCGTTTTACCTTATAAATGTCACCAAAGTTAAAAAGAAAGTTTGAAGTCTTTAATTCTAACCATGGCAAGCTTCTTATATGCATTTCTGAGCTCAGCTGTTGTGCATTCCTTCTGCAACCCAAGTACTCCATAGAAATCATCTCCCTTCATTTCATCTCCACCCGCCATTTTTTTGTCGACAAATTTATAATATTATAATTTAAAACACGAAAAAAGAGCTTTGCCGCACTTATGATCCTACCAGACTCTAATCCTGATTACCAAAAAGAGAGCATTGCCGCAATTGTGGTCCTATCAGACTCGAATCCTAATCACGACAAACAGAGTTTTGCCGCACTTATGGTCCTACCAGACTCGAATCCAGATTACGAAGTTAGTAGCTCTAGGAATGGATGATGCAAAATTTATAGTATGGTATATGGTCTCTAGAAAAGACCTATAAGTATATAATGGCTTAGTTGACATGCAAGTTGTAAGAAGGAACTACATGGTTTTGGTGGTACACGGAAGAAGCTGTGTACAGAGACATCAGCTTCTGTAAATGTCAAGGCAAAAGAAGGCTCCAGAAACGGCCACTTTTAAATAGTTGTTATAGACGTTAGTGTATATCGGACGTATAATCATGAAGTAGTATATTTATGCTTGTTTGGACTTTGGAGGGGTGATGAAAGGCTGAGATTGAGAGATGGAAATAAGGGAGGGAGATATTTTTTGGGCGGGTATTCTTTGTTTAATTGGGACCATGTAGCAACTTGGAGGTTTGTGTGTGTGTCTAATTTTGGGTTTATCCAGAAGGTTCTCTTTTAACTGGTTTTAGTTGCGTTTAGAACATGGAGTAATGGTCCAATTTTGTACCAAGTTGATGTTTTTGTGGTTTTGAAAGGGTGTTGAAGACCTTTTACTTGATGATGATCACTTCACATGCTATGGTTGGTGGGTCCACAATATATTTTCTCTTTTTTAGTTTAAAACGTATCCACAAACTTTCAAAATCATGATTAGAGTTAGAGAACTCTAATAATATGAGTTAGTTCTTTTTTTAGGTCCACGGTATGTATAGAGCAATAATAATGGTTTTTTTTTTTTTTTTGCAGTAAGTTCACATGCTATATGGTGGTTCGACCACTATCAACATTTGTTCATTGTTGAAGGACAAATTTGGTTCTCGTTTACGAACACCTGTCGTGAAAAAGAAGAAAAGGGGGGGGGGGGAAGGAAAAGATGCACGTGAGAGAGGACAAAAAAGAAAGAGGAGAAAGGTGTTTTACAATATTGGAATGTGCTAGCTCCGGCCCCCTGTAGCCGACACTACTTTATATCGTAGTTTGGTTGGTGCTTTACAATATTTGACCTTTACTAGACCTGATATTTCCTATGCCATGCATCACGTTTGTCTGTTCATGCATGACCCTCGTGAGCCTCATTTTACTTCTTTGAAGAGAATTTTGTGTTATTTGAAAGGCACTTTGTCCTATGTTTACATTTATCTGATGGCCACATTCGTGGTTTGACTGCTTATACTGATGGCGATTGGGGTGGTTATCCTGACACTCGTCGTTCAACGTCTGGTACTTGTTTTTCTTGGTGATAATTTAATTTCCTGGTCGTCTAAACGTCAAGTTACTATCTCCCGATCCTGTGCTGAGGTTGAATATCGTGGCGTGGCTAATACTGTTATTGAACTCAGCTGGATACGCAACCTTCTTCTTGAGCTGCAGGTTCCTGTGCGCCGTGCTTACATTGTCTATTGTGATAACATCAGCGCTGTTTATATGACTGGTAATCCTGTGCAGCACCAACGCACTAAGCATATTGAGATTGACATTCATTTTGTGCGAGAGAAGGTATAACTTGGTCTCGTTCGTGTCCTACACATTCCTGCTCCGTATCAGTACGCTGATATCTTCACTAAAGGTCTTCTGCGTGCTTTATTCTATCCAGCCTAAGCGTCAGTCCTTCTCCCGCTACGACCGCGGGGGTGTAATAGATAATATAATGTAAATTATATTTAGGTAGCTTATTTTATGTATTTATGTATTTACGCTTGAGCCCTTTATACACTCCTATATATTTCATTAATGAGAATCATCCCTCAGTGAATTATATCATCTTACAATCACTTTAAGGTGTTTGAGAATTAATCCGCACAATCACGAAAGCAGCAACTCTATTCAAATTGTAACACTTTTTTTTACATGCTTCTCGTTAATTAGGCCCAATTATAAACTTGAATTGACATTTTATTATGGTGAAAGTTTGTTCCTAAGATTTAAAGAGGTGTCGATCTCATGTGCTCGCTGCTTATGCCGAGTGCGTACAGAAAACACAATCAATCGATGTATTTGCCTCCTGTTGCTAGTATAATACTTGATCACTTAGCTACCTTACATTTTCTCATTTCCAAGAGGTGAAAACACTTGCCAATCTGAACAAACTCTATGCAAGGAAAAAAAAAATCTTATAAAAATTGTTCAAATGTGTTTTGGCATGCTTGTGTTTATGAAGGCCATACGTTTTAACATGATCAAGCACCTCCCTAGAAAATAAACCGTGGACTCTATAAGCAGTATATGCTAATTTCAACAGAGAAAGGATTAGTGAATATTGTACAAAAGGCAGTGATCTGTAAAGCCAATTGTGCATGCAAGGGGTTAACTTATGCCATATTGAAGGAAAATGATCTCTTATTGGCTATGAACTATGATGGATGTCTTGGTGAAAACTAAAAATGGTCAAAACCCAAAGCATGGGACATGGGACCATGAATTTATAAGCTAAGACTAACATAATTGGCATATTCGGAGCTTAGCAATGACAGCCTTCAAGTCGATACCGTGTAATCGTGGTCCGATCGATGCTTCACACACCTACAAGGGAAGCTACTCGAAATATATCCTTTAGTCCCCTAAGATCCAAGGGCCCCGGATGCTGAGTGAACACAAACATGGGAAAAGCGGTGGTCATATCAATAATGCAGATTGCAAACCTAGGACCAACTGATTTTTACACTCCTCATTTTTATTTTTACACTCCCACTCACCTCTTCCATGTGAGAGCATAGATTCATGTGCAGGAATCTACTCCTCTCACATGAGGAGTGTAAAAATCAAATGGGAGAGTGTAAAAATCATTGTCTCACTTTTTCCCCCCAAGTTAAACACCATTGTGAAAGCCAAATCACATTCTAAGGCCATATTATTTTGGATGTAAATTGAATTGGATTAGTGACATAAATAGAATTAAATTGGTGAAAAGAACGTAACTTTAATGACATGACCTGAACTAGCTAGGGAACTAAATTAAAGTAAATAAGTGATCATGATTGACCTATGAATATAAAGTGAACCGAAATTATAAATAAATAAATTAGTGAGCTGAAATTATATGATTTGAACTTAATTAAGCTAATAAACTTAATTAATATGAACTAAACTAAAATAAACTATCTCATCTACAATGGATTGGACATGTCAAAACTAAGTGAACTAAACTGAACTTATAATCGAACTAACCTAATGAAATTGTACTTAATGTGAATAAAACTGAACTAATGAAAAATAAAATTAACAACAACATTATTAAGAACAAGCCTAATGATATAATAATATCAAAAACAGCAATAGTAATAGTAGTTGCAACCCGTAGAGATCAAATTGCCAATGCATAATAGGCACTTTTAAAAGTTTTTATTACTTATATTTTGTATATCTTATAGAAGTAGCGGATTTCATATTTTGTAATTAGCATATGCAACATAGTTTATGTGTGTTTTCAAGTGGTTTTTCTTAATGATGTTGTTTAAAGTCTATTTTATATTGTTTACACTTTTTTAGCAAAAGATGTTTACTATCATGGTACTGTTTTTTTCCTTAATATATGTTATTTCTTATGAGAATTATGTATATTATTATTGTTGTTTTTTTTTGTTTTTATTATTATTATTATTATTATTATTATTATTATATAAAAACAAACATTCATACAAAGTTAGAGGGGAGCCGAGAGACAATCTGGGCCCCCACTCCCCT
>CAAKMY010006992.1:0-16469 GCA_901111285.1 Corrigiola litoralis
AACGGTTTTTGAGACACCGCAAACTCTCGGTGGCGACTCTATAATATTGCACAGAACACTGAAAAGGGCACAATCTGCCCCCGACCACACATGGCCTGCGTCACTGGTTATGACGCAGCCATGTTGGCCTGTGTCACTGGTTATGACGTAGCCTTATGGCTGCGCCTCAACCAGTGATGCAACCTTGCTGTGTTGGATCGATTCTGTTTCTGCCACTACACTATTATGAGAACCTGAAAGTCAATAGGAACGGTCCGGAGGCCCCTAGCCTCGCCGTACTCCTTCCCTAAGTGGTGGTTCTCGAGCGTACTCCACTCTTTAACGTTAATAAAACAAAAACTCAAAAAAAGAGCTGCGGGTCCGGTGCGCTCACAGAGGGCAAAATACTCCCAAGCATAAACATGCGTTAATAAATATGTTAGATAAGATGATTAGTGCTTTAGATGGGAAATTAATGAAAAATTAAGTCATTTCACCCTCCTATCAACCCATGCCCTCCCTCCTCCCCCACACATCCCAACACCACCCTCTCATCACTACATTAGCCTCCCCCAACCCCCCAAATTCACCTAGATATACTCACTTACTCATTTACCACCTTCCTTCACCCTCCCTACGCCCCCACTCCCCTAATCCTTTATCCCCACCACCCTTGCATTTCACTCCCACATCCCCCCTTCTACTCTCTCAGAGAACCCACAAACCCAACCCTCCTGACCTTCACACACAAAAACCCAACCATGGCAGCAACACATGCACGCTTAACCCCAATCTGTCCAATGCTTCGGCCGAAAGAAAACCATCGTGGACATCACCTACTGCAAGGCCGGGTGCGGGCTCATGAAGATCAATGTCACCCCATCGAGCTCATCTAACCCGATATCCTCCACTACAAGGTCTTCGAACCCTTCCGGCCTCCTCATAGGCCACCACAAGTTCGATGGGTAGACATGGCGCCAATCTATGTCAAGGGCGGGGGCCACACCTTGTTGCATCCTTACTCGTTGATGAGCAGGTGAAGAAGAATAATAGGGATGTGCTTGTCACTTATGATAAGACTTTGTTTGTGGCTGCTCCGAGAAGGTGTGAGCCGAAGAAGTTCGGTGGGCATGGTGCTCCCGCTAGGTTCCATAAGTAATATTGTTGAAGACTACATAAAGAAAGAAGAAAATGCATGGAAAGGGGAGGGGAGACAGAGGAAAAGAAAAGAAAAACGATAAAGGGAAGAGTGGGGCCACTCTGGGTGGGGTGGCGACAGTGGTGTGTGGCCGACGATAATTGTGGCTGGTAGGGGTTGAGACAACCCGACCTTGCGGTATGTCGAATTCGTAGGATTTGGCTAGGCTAAACACAACACTGGTACTCAAAGTTCAACATTCAAACATAATATAATAGAATAAATAAAGAGCGGAAGTCTTTCAAATAAACAACGGAAATCTTAAAATAGCAAAATACTACGAGTACGAAAACTCTCATTACAATTCCAAAACAATAAAGAAATAGTCTTTAAAACTCCAACTTAACACAAAGTTCATAAACGTAGTTCCTAGCACAATTGCCACTTGAAAACATCATAGGAAAATAGGAAAGCTGCCCAAACATGCCTTCCAATGCGAGTAGTCATTAAGCACGATCTCTACCTGCAGCTGTACTCCAAAACAATTACGGAGTACAGAGGGGGAACGACCCAAAACATCAAGTGTCAACATACAAGTTGAGTAAGCAAATAAACTATAACCATAGTTCAAGCATGCGCAATTGATATGCAAATCCATAACAGTTCAAGTGCAGATGCAATGCAAGTTCATTTCCAATTCTATTTCCATGCTTAGTGTAAATTCCTTCGTTTACACTTTTCCGCTAGAGAAAACGTCAAGTGTTTATTAGCTTAAGTGATCGCCTCCCTACGAAACAGTTGTAGACGCACCATTCCGGGGAATACTAAGTAGACGGGAGAGACCGGTTATTCACTCCCAATTATTTATTACTCTAGAGGGAATCATGGTGGCCAGACCACGATTCAAGTTCTAGTCTAGTTTGCAAGTAGATCGCATGATTCAACAGTATTATGATGACATGAGTTCATACAATCATGACCTGCGATAAATACGAATCAAAGCGTAATAATAACAAACATGCTCAACACCAAGCTCAAAAGCCACATTACATATATACGTGGGTGTTTAGAATATACACTTACCTTTCAAAGGTGAATAGTTCTCAGGATAATAATCTAATCAAGAAATCTCCTCTCGACAAAAACCGAAACTGCAATGGTCACACAAATAACTTTAATATACTAAAGTTATTAGACTAGATCAATCAATCACTTTCTAAAAATGGAAAATACCTCTAAACTTACTAAAAATAGTCTAAGTCTCATAAAGTCCACCTTTCCATTTTTGAACCCAAAAGTCAACCTAAGTCAACCATACTCCAAAATAGTTAACCATACTCCGAATTACTCAATCATTAACTTAACCCAACCAACAAGGGTTAACTAAGTTCACAAATTTAAGAACTAACAATAACAACTTACAATAACTATCTAACTAACTAACAATAACAACAACAAAAACAACAACAACAACAACATGAGGCAACTCGTTCACAAGGCCGAGCCACCACCAAGCGGACCGGAGGCAACAACAAGGGCGGCAGGGCAGCATCCCCACACCGATGCGCCACCACGCGCGGCAGGGCATAGGGGTGGCGGCTTGCTGGGCTCCCCTTCATGCATGCGCGGCCTCCCCCTTGTCTCTTTCTTGGCCTCTCTCAACCACCACACACCCTCCAAACAACACCATCACACCATTACACCACCCTCTACATCATCACTCCATCATCACAAAGCTGCAAAGATAACCAACAAAACCAACAATGGCCTCCTAGGGCGCGCATAACACAAAACCAAATAAATCAAACCCTAACTTTTCAAAACCACGTGAAACCATAACTTAAAATCATATGCCCATGTCATTAAAAATAGTTCAAACTCATTACCGTCATGATATAAAACCATAAGCATAAAGTTCGTTACTTTAAATTCAAAACATGTTAAAACTAATTATTTTAACATCTATAAAGTAGTAGCAATAGTAAAACAATGTTAGGAAAGGTTTTTTTTATGCATTTACCAAGCTTCTAGAAGGACTAACAATGATGTTTGAGGCAAGGAAGAAGAAGAGAAAATCATAGCTTTGTTTCCTCCAATACGTGTGAGAGAGTGAGAATAAGAGAGTTTTTCTTTTTCTTTTGTTTTATGAAGTGGATATTATTGGGGAGAAGGAAAGGGAGTAGGCTTTTGCCCATCTTGTCCTCTTTCCTAGCCTAAAGATACTTATCCATTGAAATATAAGTCCAAAGGGTTTTCGATGTGAAATCAAGCCCGGACACTAATAAAATAGTTTTATAAAATCTAAAGTACAATTTTAAGGATTTAAAAATGTTGGAAATAATCATCGTAATGTCATTTGGTAATAAATACGGCAAATAACCTTAAAAAGAGGAAATAATAATTAAATAAGGAAATAGTATTAAAACGACTCATGCCCAATAAAATAGTCAAACGAATTGTACTAAATATCGAGGTGTCACAAGGGTAGGAGTGGGAGAGGAGAGAAAAAGGGAGGAAGAGGGGTAGAAGGAGGGTGATTGACTCTTAAGTATTGAAGGTTTTAGGATGGGGAGAGGAAGCAGGGGATACTAATAAATTATAGAGTTGATTAGTTATGTTTATTGTAGGTAATAATAAGAAATCATAATCACAATTCACTAGAAACACAACCCCAAACGTCCGTCGATTAGAATTTCATCACTATTTAGCCCTTTAACCCAGAGTTCAGTGCAATTTAAAGAATTTGCAAAAGGGCCCTTTTAAAAAGTTACAAAACTCTAGATTATTCACAAAAAGCCAAAAAGTTAGGATGGCTATAAGAAAATATCCTTTAAATTTATTATATTTTAATGAAAATTTATTTTTGAATTATTTGTCCTTAATATTTTAAGGTTCATGTATATAATTGATATTATTGATCGCATAATATTACAAATTAATTGATGTAGAATAATAGGAAATATCTCACAATCAGAAGTAATAACAATGAACCTTTCTCTCATAGATTAGGTAATTCCTTCAATTTTCGAACATGGTTTTACATGGACCAAATATGTTGTTGTTGTATAACTGTATGTAGGCCTAATCATTGGGGCGGGTCCCTGCAAAAAGCTCGGCGGTGCCCCATTTTCTAGCAGGTCAGGCCCGCTTATGTATCTCGTGGGCCGGGCCGAAACGGGTTATGACCCTTATTTGTTTTTAGGCGGGCCGAGGCTGGCCTTTAGCGGGTCAAACTTATAAGGAAAAAGAAAAATGTAAGGTAACAATTTCCAAGTCCGAACACAAACGTTGAAACGCATACTTTGTAGATATTACTCCCATTATCCTCCCTCTTCTCCATCTCCAATTCTCCATCAGCTGCTACCAAATTATTCATCTCTAAAGAAATATATATCATCAAGCTTTTACCAAATTCAAACGCTTCACCTGACTTTATCTTTTTATGAAGATTAAGCTTTTAAAGTTCCCTAAGCAGTTGAAATTAGGGAAAATTGATTGATTTAATTTGGGGTTTTTATATAAAAGTTCTCCCTTTTTGTAAGTATATCTTTTTTTTTGGTTTTTATTTCATATTAATGCAAAGTTATAGATCTTCAGGTTCATTTGATTGGGTAGGCAAGTTATAGATATACGGTGTGTTTGGTAAGTCATTTTAGTCACCTCATTTGACTAGTTTACCTTATTTGACCAAAGTTTCAGTCATCTTAAGTTTAAATGCTGTTTGTTAACACAACCTGAAATATATTTAAGGTGGCTGAAATAATAAGCTACTAGGGGAACCTGAAAAAAAATTACAGTCACCTGATCAGGTTTCAGTTACCTTTTCAGGTTTCAGGTTCCTTTTTAGTCAGTTTTACCAAACACACCCATAGCCTATATTATAAAAAAAAATCATCATTTGCATAAAGACTAAACCTTTTCATTTTTTTCAAAGAATTTTCATCTAATTATGGGTTGTTTGATAAATTGTTATGGGCAGCCATGATTATTTTGCAATGTGCACAACTTTTGTGGTTTTAACAAGCAAGAATTTATTTTTCTGGTTGATGACATCTTCACTATAGATGGCTGCACTTTCTGCAATTTTGAAATTAATAGGAATGTTTTTCAATTTATTTCTTTTTGTCTAACCTCATATTCCAATTTCAAAGACCCTGTCCGACCCAATCAGTTTCAAATTGACCCGGTCCGGCCCAGCCCAAGCTTGGCCCATTGAAAATGTCTAACTGTATGTCATTAATCAATATAAAGTAACGATAAGAATTTAAGTGGTCGTTTATGAATTACAACGATCACTGTGGTCATTGTTTTTACTAAAAACAACGAACAAGCCAATGTTCCTCGTTAATATCAATAATGACGGGACTAGTTACTGCGTACAATATGGTCGTCAGTTATCATTTTTAACGAAAGAAGAATGACCGTTTAACAATGATTGTTTCCATCATTAATAGTATGTTTTCTAGTAGTGTGACAAGCTTATAAGTAAAAGCTAATCGCGCAATTATTGGAATCATTTGATCATAATCTCGCAAATAGTGGGATTGATATCAAAAGATATTATCTTGTGGGGTATCACTGTGCAAACAAGGAAGGTGGGCCTCTTACCCGCGCTCGCTGCCCAATCCAAACCGAAGGACGGAGCGCATGGGTATGGAGTAGGTCCATTTCCATAGCCTTCACATACAGTAATGAGAAGTAAATCTGCAGTTCACAAATTGTATTAGCCTAACCAGTTGATCAAAACACGTAATTATGGCTTACGGAAATGGCAAAAGACAGGTATGAACTGGATCAAGGTTGTGTCATGGAGACCACTAACTTGAAAGTGTAACATCGGTCCGCTCCCTTGTTGAAATATGGTTCAAAGTTAGGTCCTAATATATAGGGTAGTGTTGTTATGTTTGCTAATAAATAGCATAGTGTTTATCATTAGTTGATTAAGTGCCAAACGTGGGATTGTATCCCACTTCTATTAACTGTTAGTAGGATTAGTTATCTTTTGTAAGGCTTATATAATGACCATGAAGTTATGTGATTAATTGAGCAAGTTTAGCAAACTTCTCCCTCTCTTTCATCCTCCCTAAAAATGTAACATGGTATCAGAACTTTTCATGTTATGTCTTCCTGGGAGTCAATAGAAATTAGGGGTGATGTGAGAGAGAAAACACCATGGAAAGAGAGCCAGCAACCATTGAACAAAGTGTGAAGCCAAACACATTCCCATGAAACTACTTGCACCAAAACACAAAAAAATCCCCATGTAGGAGATTGTGTATGAGATGGCAACGCAGCCATAGAGAAACAGTTGCGCAGTATCCGATTTGGAGTCTCGGAAGGAAGACTCATGGAAAGTCTCTAGAGCAATGAGACTATGTTGAAGTTGGGTATGTGAAACCCAAATATCAGGTTTGAAAACCTGATGAGTTGTCCTAGAAAATGGGTGCGGATATGTAGCAGCAAGTTAAAGAAGGTGCAAGAAGACTAGCTGGTAAAGTACTATCATGGGGCGTTTTAGCAAGAATTGGCTGACGATTGGTGAAGCGATGATCTCGGCAGCAGACCTTGATCGTGTTGGTCCAACAGAGGCATGAAGAACTGGTTGTGTAAGCAATAAGTCTTCCGATGTTAAAGCTTCGTTAGAAGTCTATGGTGATTTTACTCAGTCTGATTGAGAGCCATATTTGGTGCATCTTAAATGTTGGCTAGAGACAAACGAAAAGTTTGCACAACAGAAGAGTGAAACACAAGTGAGGTTGGCACAAAAAAAAAAAAAAAAACAAAACAAAATCTTAGTGTCCAATTTGGAGTCTCCAACGGGAAGACTTATGTAAAGTCTATCAATGAGACTTTGCTGAAGTTGGGCGAGTGAAGCCCAATTATCAAGTTTGTAAACTTGATGTGGAGTCCAAGAATGGACATGGATATAGTATTGTAGCAAATTTTCCATGTATTGCAAGATGGTGTTGGAAGACGTGGGTCGTACAATACCCAAGTAAAAGTAGAACGAAACAATCGTCGAAAGCTGAAAATTGCAAGGTCTGTGCGAAGGATTGCGAAAATTCATCATCAAAAGGGCACTGGATAATGCAGAGGAACTGCTTTTGTCATAGCAATAAATTGTTATGATTTTCAATCCTCACAAAAGCATGTGCAGGATGGAAGAGCAGACAAGTACCAACAAGGTAATTTGAGTTGGTCTGATGTGGAATCACAATTCATCTCAATTGTTTGTGGTTTCAGTTGACGTGCATAATAGTACTCCAAAGAGTATAGATTAAAAATTCAAAGGCAGGGGATGGTTCACGATGCGTACATGGGCTAACTAGACAGTCCAAACAGTAGGACTTAGTTCAAGTCTCAAGAATGCCAGACTTAATAGATGACGGATGTGCAAAACCCGATCAAGATAAAAAGGCAGAGCCAACAAGCAGTTGCCGAAGAATCCCAATGAGTTAATTGCGATAGTGTGTTCACCTTAAGGAGTGAACGGTATGTCGGGTACATGATCAGGTTGCAGCTTGAATAAGGCGATTTTGAACCAAGGGGGTGTGTTGAAATATGGTTCAAAGTTAGATCCTATTATATAAGGTAGTGTTGTTATGTTTGCCAATAAATAGCATAGTGTTTATCATTAGTTGATTAAGTGCCAAGCGTGGGATTGTATCCCACTTCTATTAACTGTTAGTAGGATTAGTTATCTTTTGTAAGACTTATATAATGGCCATGAAGTTATGTGATTAATTGAGCAAGTTTAGCAAACTTCCCCCTCTCTTTCATTCTCCCTAAAAATCTAGCATCCCTAAGATTAACACAACTACTTCTGAACATGAGCACTCTTGGTTAGAAGGACGGAGCGCTGAATACAATTTCCCTGATAAAAAGAATGAGAGAAGGTGAGGACATATTTTATGTTGTTTTGTGAATTGAGGAAGAACATTCAATTTATAGTGACGAACTTGAAAGTTCCAGGCAATAATTAGAGGTACATATCTACAATCGATAGACGATGTGATAAGCTTATAAAACGAAGCTTATCACACAGTTACGGGAATTTAGTTAGTCATAATAACGTAATTCGTGGGATTGATATCCTTGCCCTCACCCACATTTGCGTCTGCTGTCCGGTGCGGACGGTGTGCATATAATAGTTCAACCTAGGCTCCACAAAAGCCCCTAGTCTCTTTGCCAACAGATTCGCTCAAGCAATGTCCAAATATATACATGAATGAAACACATGATACATGGGTAATGTGATATATGCAACTAGAGAACGCTTGAAACAAAGCTTTACAAGAGTCATTCCTCCATCATTGAGTATTGACAAAACAAAGGGAGTCAAACTATTGAGTACTGAGGAGTGAGGAATTGTATGTCATATGATCCAGGATGATGATCGATGATCGAATTGGTGTTCAGGTATGGGAAATTGGGTTTCATATAAATCTAAGCCCGTTCAAATGTCAGCTTTCAATAGCGATCATAGTGAGCTACACTACACTTCACAGTTATACACTGGAAAGGGCATGGATGCTGGAAATGTTTAATGTGCCGTAATTGGCTAATTGCCGAAGTCATGTGTGCATTCACAGAAAGCTCAAGTGACCGCCTTGGTGGACTGATCGAGTGTAAAAAATAGGGTATTAAAATAAAAAAAACAAAGAGTATATAGATCCCTTAATTCATTTCCTGGTCATACAATCTTACTTGGTAAACTTTAGCAAATCTGATTCAGATCCAAGGTATTGAAATGGAAATTTATGCTGGTGAAGAGTATTATTACTTGTGCTTGTCCCGACAATGTCATTATCAGAAACCGCAACCTTGTTTGCTGATGGTTCGTGCTGATGCTGCTGTTCCAAGCTCTGGTAGTTGGAAAGAAGTTTGTCCAAAAACCCCAACTCTGTACCATTAATTAATCGCTCTGGTCCTCCAGCTAGCAGCTGCTGAGCATTCAATATTCCAATGCCGCCACCTCCTGCAGATGTTAGTCTCAGTAAGTTGTCCATGGTGTTCAAGAGGCTGATGCTACCGCCAGCTGTTACTGAATCTGGGCTAGATAGTTGAGGGAGATGCATGGTACCATCGAAAGTGTAGTTATAGTTACTTGGAAACATTAGTGGTTGAATGAAACCATGTTGCCTTGATGGCACAGGAGGAAGAGAAGCGCTGGTGTTATTGTTATGCTTCATGGTATGTCCCGAGGTAGGAAAGCTGCCATGAGAATTTTCATAGTCGTCCTCTTGTTGTACTTCAGCTTGAAACCCCCTTCCAGGACACTTCTTCTTGAAAACTCGGCACACCACCCAGCCATCTTCTTGCTAAGCAACAGAAATCAAATATTTAATTAACCACATAACTATCGTCCTTTCTTTAGAAAGTTACGCAGCAGATAAGGACCTTCATGTTCTTGAAACTTAATTTATCACCCTCAGTTCATGCTTACACGTTGGTAACTTTGATATTTGTTCCAGTTGGTGTACGTCCAAATGGATATAATCCTTGGTAAGTACCACAAGATCTAGTTCACGACTTTCGGGAATTTTTAACGCACAAATCTACAACTACCTAAGTACATGCATATACACTGTAGTTCAATTAATCAATTCTCCTTTTTAAACTAAAAACTGAAATGATCAGTTAAAATTTTAAAGTACCTGGAGTTGGGGTTCGTCATCTTCAAGTCGATATTCATGCATAATCCAGTCAGTTTTCTGACCATGTGGAGCACGTCCAGTGTAGAAGACTAAGGTTTTCCTCATGCCAATTCGCCTGGCATTGCCATGGTAGATTGCTTTATCTCTCCCAGTTGCCTTCCAAAATCCGGCTGCAGTGGCTCGATTTGTTCGAGTACCCGTAGGATACTTTTTGTCCTTATGGCTGAAGAAGTACCACTCATTTTGAGGTCCTGACCCTATCCTGCATCTATCTGCGTTACAGATATATACGATTTTGTCAGCTGCATGTTTTTATTATTTGCTTATGGCATAGGGTTTATGTTTCATACGCCAGATTTTTGCACAGATGTACGTGCGCTTCAAATATAATGTGTGTTTGTATATCCTTGCCTGACGAGTGTAGTCAGATAGTAAAAGTAATCTTTCAAAAGAAATAGTAGAGACAAAAGGAATACTGATCTGTCAGATACTGAGGAGTGGAAAACTTTACACCCGACCTTAAACAAAAAAAAAAAAAGGACATGGGTGGAAACTGGAAACGTTAACTACATAGAGTTTGACAGTATGATCAAGTTATATATCCTGTTCATGTTGCATCGAGAGACATAAATCCTGATGTGTATGATATAATTATGGCTTTATCTTATCCAGGTACAGAAAAAGATACTACTAGCATATTGTTCGCTTGGACAAAGTTCATGCAACGTTCTCCTTAGGTATATAAATAGTAGTAGGATTATAACCATCCTTTTTAAGTAAAAGGGAGCTTCTAGACTAATAAAGACGATTAGCAAGTGAGATCTCTAGATTCCACCTTGAGTAACAAATTAGTATAAACCTTATGAAGTGATGTGAAGCATTTAAGGTTAATCTATGCTTTTACTCCTAGCTAGGCTTTTACAGAAAGACATCTCATATGAAGTTCATGATAAACCCAACAAGCTCACAACTTAAACCTCAACAATTATTATATATGAATAGACGAAGCTATATTTGCTAACCTTTGAGATCCCATGGCTCAAGCTTGTTAAGGTCAACCTCCCTAATGACATCAAGGTCAATAGCTTCATAAGAAACCTTCTTTTTTAGATAATAGTAAAGGAGTTCTTCATCTGTTGGATGGAACCGGAAGCCGGGTGGAACTGAGAGTTGTCCATTTCCAGGTATCATTGTTTGTCAACTCTATATATTCAGCTGAAACTCCTCTTCAAGTACCTGAAATTACTCAAAAAGAGTACCAAAATAAGGTCATTACTTGCATGACATGATGTAGTCGCTTAGAAAGAAAGTAAAAATATGTGAACTAGAAGAACATGCCACACCTTTATTTCCTTTTCTTTTTATTTTGAAACGTAGTTTGCTAGCAAGAAGCTGGCAGAACAATCTCCAAGGAAGCGAGGAAGAGAGAAGATGAAGGTAAGAAAATCGGGTGAAGTGCAAAATAAAGAAGACTAATTAAGGAGAGGGAAGCAGAACCGAGGTCAGGGAACAGAAATAAAGGAAGCTGGCGGATGTATTAGTCAAAGGAATAGAAGCAAAATAAAGTTACTAAAAGGAATAGAAGGTTTATAATGTTATAAAAAGGAATAGAAGGTTGAAAATATTAGAATATGAAATAGAAGGGAATCTCATCTGGAACTACATGAAAGCGTACGTAAATAAGAGCTAACACGAGGCGGTAATCTGACTAGGAATTATGTCCGTTGAATAGCAGACCCTCGGCCCGAAATTCGCCTGATAAGGGTGATTGAATCCTGCATTTCTGTCAATAATTCGGATTAACCAGTTTCAGGACTTTCATGATCAACCTTAACTGGTCAAAGTTAACACAAAATTGTTAGATTGGATTACCTACCCATATTATATTGAAGAGTTTGTCTCACTCTGGATTTTTACTATTTACGTGAATGACTACAAAACATATACAATGCCACATCTATGCAAATAAAATTTTGGGTGGTTGTTAGGATCTGACTTGAATTATAGGTTTCATGGTTGATAAGAAGGTTTCTGAAAGCGAAGAAAAGCGAATCTGGCAGATCAGCACCAATATGCGGGGTGCGGACTAGGGCTGATTCATTTTTTGTCGAGGGTTTCGTTTTCAACCGTTGTTTTTATAGTATTCCTTATTCTACGTAATTGCTTTAGAGGGTTTACCATGTAAACACCTCGAGAACCTTGCTTACAATAAGAGAAATTCAAGGACAAAAGTTTAGGTTAGAATTTTCTCATCAGTCACTTTTTTGTGCCAGAATTCTTGTTATGTACTTTTGTTTTCCTTATGTAGTGAAATCCAAGTCCTCTCGTGAATGTAGTCATCACATTGATAGTAACTCACGTAAAACTATGTCTTTGTCTTTCTTGTTAATTTTATGTTTATGCCGCAGTGTCTACCACCACGCTCCAGCACAACAATGTTAACAATGTTTCGACAATATGACACACATAAAAAGACCACGTCAAATTTCCCGGGGATTATGTGCTATCTATATTAAATCAAGTCAAAGTTGATTGTTAATTGGCTTGTGTCATGTCAAAAAAAAGGAACAATATCATCTAGAGACTTTCAAGGATCCTAACTAGATTCTTAATTCATTTCGAGTGTCATAACCTTCAACTAAGTCATAAAAGAAAATAACCTTTTTATTTATATAGGTAGGTGGAGTCTCTTATACAACTATATATTAATCATTACAATTTTCTAGGAGGGACTTATATAATCTTGTGTGTTACAAGATGTGTGTGGCTAAAATGACTGCGAAATTATCCACACGCATATGGTACTTGAAATGAATTAAGAATCTATTTAGTATCCTCGAAAGTTTCCATATGGTATTGTTCCTTTAAAAATGAGTTTTGTGCCTAAAATCTCTATTTTGATTCAGAACTTAAAAGTATGGTTCCCTAGCCTAGGGAAGTGTCTGATCCCAAATATGGGGCCCTACCGAGTTGTCGCCCAGGTTCTAGGGCACCAGACCGAGAATTAAGGTAAGCGGCATAAGGACCAAGAATAGTGGATAATATGTGATGCTTTGTGGTCTTGGGTTAGGGTATGTGGTATTGGTGAAGGGGCTCGCGGGCCAAGCTATGTGAAGATAAATCTCATATTGATTTTCTCAAATTTTGTATCGTCAAATGTTTTATGAAAACCGAAAGTCCAGTTGCTAACCCTAGGGACTCCATGCCCTAAAAGTGAGGCTTGCACTCCCATTATGTGTCATATTCGCATCGTAAAAGAGACTCTAACAACATTTTCAAACATAACTGAAAACCACAAAAAAAATTTGCTCTATTTTCTCCTATAAGACAACTTCGAGATAGGATATCTCAGCTCGCATGCAACCTTTTCCTAAAATTAGCGGATATGAAAGGGATATAGATATAAACATCATTCTAGTAGTCAAATTAAAGTTAAGTTTTAAAGAATTGTTTCTAAAGGCTAGACCAGAGTTAATTAGTCATACATTTGTTTGTCCCTTATCGCGTCAGTGAAGGTGGGTTGATGCACATGGTTGACAATGCACGGCTCCTACATGTGTCGGCTTATCCCATCGGATATGTGGCCCTCAAAAACATTAACAAAATCCTTTATCCACTACCACCACCCCGAGTCAATAACTTAATGATGTATTTGTATTATACACGCTTTTAGAAAGATGATATGTGTGACGAAGCGAATTTTCTTAATCAATAATCAGTGTTATGTACTTCACATTGTTTTCATCAAACTCTTTCCTTTCGTTTAGAGGTGTTGAAATAAAGTGTCGAAAATACATCTAAAGGTGATTGATTAAGTTTGTAATTCGTTCAAGCTAGAAGGAGGAGTCGCTAATGTTGTGAAACTAAGGGCCTTCGATCTCCCTTAATCTTGTTATATATGTTAATGATGTAAAGACCCAAATTTTCTATCCTTAAGAAAGTTGCGCATATTTCCGGATTCAAAAGTCTTCACCTTACGTTGAGAAAGAAAGACCACAAAACTAATCACAACACAATAGCTACTAAAGAGCCAATATGTCGGATGATGACGTAATACTAAGTAAGCACCATTTTAAAAGAAGGTTATGTGGAGCGCTGATACTATTCAAAGCTTTTGATTTAAAATAAGTTAATCTTTAAGATACGTACCATACAATACTATCAAGCAAAATAAGAATGAAGCACGCCTTCATTTATACGATTCTTACTTAGAGATCATAACACATATTTACATATAACTAGCTGATCACTTGTTAACATACCATCATTATGTGCCAAATCTATCCAACAAAGTAATAATAAAATTAACATGCTAATAATACTAAGGGAAATTTGCCAAAAATAATCTCAAGTTTGGCTCGTCTTCCAGAATTAATCTCGGGTTTGGGTTATTCCAGAATAATCCGAAGTTTCATTCAATTTTGAGTTTTTGGTCCAGATGACCGGTTAACTTGTTAATTACCTAATAGCTGATTAAAATGAATTGATGTGGCAATGTTCCTTGATTATTCTAAATTCATCCCTCTTACATTTACAAGTCCCTCTTCACATCAAAACCCCACCCTAGTAATAACCCCCACTGCCCAATCAAGCTCTCTCATATATCCTCTCTCGTAACCTTATCATGGCTAAGGCATGAAGGGGTAAAGTGAGACTTGATTATTAGGATTACTAAGGTAAGAGCAAAGGTTTGTTGGACCATATATCCTTTGAGAACCAACCTCTCCCATATAAATTAAAGTTTGCACTTAAAACCAAGTGGTTGGTTAGGAGCCAAAGCATCCGGTTTAACAACATTGGAGCAATAAGATTTTGGCCCTACTCTAATGCATAATCTCAGCAGTAGAGACATCGTACCTTCCCATAAATCACATATATCGTCAAGGACTTTGAGCACAAAGGGTGGTGTATATTCATTGGTAGCTAGGATCATTTACCAATATCGCTAGAAACCCAACTAATTGTTCATCTTGGTTTCGGATAATTTTGGGTGTGACGGGTGACCTTTGTTATGGTTTTCATGCGGGTTTGAGCAGGGGCGGTGGTTGGGCATGATAGGGGAAGGAACACTAGTGTTTGTCGTGTGGTGCACATGGGAGGGCATTGTGTACTAGTGGTGGTCATATAGTGGAAATGGGACGAGATGGTGCTTTGATGGTGGTCGTATGGTAAGCAGAGTAGGGCCGATGCATTGGTGGTGAAATGGGATTTAATTAAATGAAGGTGCCTCTCCCATTGTTTAAGGGGGGGAGAGGGGAAGAAGGTGATGAGGAGGAAAGTGGGTTAGTTAGAGTCATGATGGGGATGAGGGAATTACGCCCATGCCCAAGCTTAGCCTATGTAAAAGACAATTTTACCCGTATTATTTGCACTATCGTGCCACATCATTATTTTGTACCGGCTATAAACCTCGTCATTGGGACCAATTACCAAATATTGAAAAAATGAATGAAACTTGGGATTATTCAGAAATAACCCAAACCCGGGAGTACTTTTGGAACATGATCCAAACTTTGGATCATTCTTGGCAAATTTTCCTATTAATAAACATAATCAATGATTAAATCCATGATTCTAATTAAAACACGTCAAACAACTTAAACAATCACATACAGAAAACATATTTTTACAGGAGTGTTTAGGATCCTCATATGGTATTACTTGATACATAGCCCTACACGTTGTTGAAACGAATCTTTGACTGAGAGCTTTTCTGACAAACTTTCTTAGAATGCGAGAATTCTGAAACTTGAAAAGTGTTTGAGAAATTCTTTGAAGTTTAAGAGAGAGTTGTTTCACGCTTAGAAAACTTACTTAATTCGTTGAGTCAAGCCCTTTATTTATAAAGACAGAACTACAACGAACAAATGAAGAAATAGTAAATGATAGATACTGAATAGTGGTTGTACTGTTCTCTATAGTGTCGATACTATTCATGTACCGTACGCTAACCTTTTGGCATATTTCAGTGCTATAGTGTAAAAATAGGGTACCTCAAACACCAAAAGTATACACCAAGTACACGAATCTATATTGTCAACACTGATTTAAGTGCCGCCATGTCGACATTTGACCTTATCTTCTCAATTACGTACCGGAAACATAAGATTGTGTGCCACTAGCACCATATTTGTACCACAAGTATCAATTTAAGTGTCACAACACCAAAAAAAAAAAAGCACCACATGGTCCTTTTAAGGTTCTGGTAAAGACCACACTTAAACTCGTGGATCCGCACTACCTCAACCATTAGTGCTTGTGTTGGGCCCAAAAACTTCTTAGTTGAACAAACACACTTAAAACAGAAAACCTTATACTCTAACATCATTTTCCAAATAAATACATTGCAACACAAGTGCTAAGGCATGCTTAAAATGTCTTCGACTGTTACTAGTTATTGTGATAAGCTCGTTTCTTATCATAAAATAAGGTTAACCAATTGAGATAGATTACAGAATCTTTAAAGCTCCACTTTGATTGAGCCCTAGGAAGGAGAATAAAGGGTAGACAAATACGACATTTTAATTAGAGGTGATCATCGGTTCTAGCCGGTATGAACATATTCGAAATGTGTTGACAAGACCACAAGGGAAGGGGATAACGACGTTGTAACATACTTAAAACGGTATTTGATGCCTTCAGACTCCTTATCGTTGTGATTCTACGCAATCCACACACACACACACTCACACACA
>CAAKMY010007025.1:2003-34370 GCA_901111285.1 Corrigiola litoralis
TGTTTTGAGGTTTAAATGCAAGAAAGTTGGGATCTTTAGGGTGTTTCGACGGTGTTAGACCGCAATTTTTGACATTCGGAGTGGCTAGTTCGTGCATTATAATTGGTTGGGCTTAATTGATGGAGATCGTTTCCAGCTTGTATTTTTCTCTCCCTTTATCTCCCTTTTGGCTATTTGATTGTGATTGAGTGTTTGTTTGAGCTCATTTTTGTGCTTTTTTGTTTTTGTTGTTGTTGTGAAATTGAGGAAAATGGAATGTTGGGGGTTTAGGGTTGGGGTAGGTGTTTTCAGGTTCAAATGCAATGGGTGTTTATGGTTTAGAGATCGTATATTTCTCTATCGTCCCCTTTTTGGTTATTTGGTTGTGAATGAGTGTTTGTTTGGGTTTGGGAATGGTGAATTGGTTGGTTTTGATTGTGAATTTTTGTGCTTTTTTTGTTGTTGTGAATTTGAGGTTGTTGCTATGTTGGGAGTTTAGGCTTAGGTTTGTTGAGTATATAATTGAGTAATTATGGGATTGTGATGGTTAGGGTATGTGTTTTGAGGTTAAAATGCTAGAAAGTTGGGATCTTTGGGGTGTTTCGACTGTGTTAGACCACGATTTTTTAACATTTAGACTGCCTAGTTTGTCAATTGTCTAGTTTATATTGTTAACGTGTGCGCATTTTCTTGTTGTTGCTGTGATTTCGAGGTTGTTGGAATGTTGGGGGTTTAGGGTTTGGTTTGTTAGGTCTATAATTGAGTAATTATGGGATTGTGGTTGGTAAGGGTACCTGTTTTGAGGTTTAAATGCAAGAAAGTTGGGATCTTTAGGGTGTATCTTTGACTATGTTAAACTGCTATTGTTAATATTTAGAGTGGCTAGTTTGTGCATAATAATTGGTTGGGGTTAATCTTGGCTGTTAGGGGATTGTGAATTGTTGATTTTTTTTTGTGTGGCATTGTAAATTTTTCTGCTGTTGGGCGGGGTGTTGGTTAGGGTGAGATTATTGATTCTACAGTTCAGCTATTACAGCATTGTGATCACTGATTAGTTAGGATAGGTAATTTGAGGTATTAATGCAAGAAAGTTGCGATCTTTTAGAATGTTTTCGACTGTGTTAAACGCGATTTTTCACATTTGTAGTGGCTAGTTTGTGCGTTATCAGTTTATAACTGGTTGGGGTTAAAGATCTCAGGGGGCAATGCAAGAGATTAGGAGCTATTGGGGTTATTTTCAATTGTGGCAAATGATGAGTTAATGATATTTGTAGTGTGCAGTTGTTTTATCTAAATACTTGGGTATTTGAGGTTTGGCCTTATTTTTGGAATAATTTTTCGTCTTTGTTAGACTACATTGAGTGACTTGCTTTGCCACTGTAGTACTGAAGTTGGAGGCTTGGTTGCTCAAAGGGTTGGAGGGTTCTGGAGAGGAGGTTGCGTATCATTTTAACCATGAGAGTTGAGGATTGGTTAGAATTGACATGGAAGATAATTGATAGGCAGGAATGGGGATCGATGCCGGTAAAATATGTTAATACTGGAGAAAGGGTTATGTTGATTGAGAACAAATTTTGGGCATGTTAGGGACATAACGAGAGAAGTTAGTTGAACTGCTCACGGTGTTTATGTATTTTTTGGTTCTTTCTACAAAATTTGACCTTTTCTTTTATACATTTGTCTAAACAGAGGGTGAATGTTGATGAGGGCAATCCTTGTTTGTGTTGTGTCTCAAAAATTTATAGTCAATTTCGATTCACCTCTTACATGGGTAAAGAAGTTCATCAGTTTTTGGAACTGAGGATACCATTCATTTTAATCACTATTGACAGAAGGAAGCAAGCGCATTTGTCTTGTAACGGCTAGCAAACAATGCCATATAACAGATTCTTGAAATCGTCCATCGTATTCCTAAAAACCCAAGTTAATTGAGGCCATATTTGGTGGAAATAACTCTAGGGGGATGGGTGGGTGCGGTTATGGTGCTTCAGCACATGAACTATTAACTGCAGGCAGCACCTTTCCTTTCTTATCTTTCACTACTCTTCCTCAATTTGGCCAATTTAATGAATGCACAATACATTACATTTTAAAGACACATTTTATGACCTATGGTTACATTGCTGAGATTTAATTAGGTCATTGAGATACTCTTTCTTTGGTCCCTATAATTGACAAGACCATGTTGCTCATTATCATCGTTTGTTATATTTAGTATCTTGAATTATATTGAGTGGTAAATCTGGATTAGCTCTTTGTAGAATTAATTATTGTATGTCTATCTTTCTGTTTTTAGCACAGGAAGTAGAAAGAAACTAAATGATTGACTAAAGGGGAATTAGTTTGACATAAAAAGGGGTTGGAGAGCGGGTACTCAGATTTCGTGGAATTTAATGGCCATAAAAGATTTGGAATGTATCACTTGCCGCATACAAGATGATATTGATAACGTGCTTTTAGAATGAAAGATATAATACTCAGTTTCTGTGTCAAATAGTGTATCACTAGCTATGACAGAGATTAGAGAAGACTGGGTGGATTTTTGTGAACTGTGGATAGGAGAAATGGAGAATTAATAATGCCACTAGTACTCATTTGGAAATTTCGAATTGATGGCTAGAGGGGATCTAGTCAGTAATATTAAAATTTGGGTTTTCACTTCTGCACAAAATGAATGTTCCCATCTGAATGTATATTGCTAACTTTGTCTGCAGGAGGATCCTGTGCTTTTGACCCCAGAGGACAAGAAACAGAAACCGTACGTAGCAATTATCAAGGTAGGTTTCTCTGTTGATCCTCTGTGACCTACTTTTAGTCTTCTACTACAAGTGATGACTGTTATTGACAAGGATAGTATTGTTATTCACTTATTTATGCATGGAAAATTGTTTAAATTAATCTAAAACAAATTTTTTAATCATCTCTAAAACTTTTGGTTAGTGCCTAGAGGTATCACCATAGGTGTTTTGAGCAACTTTAGAAGGATTTACGCTAAAAACAAGAGCAGGTATAAAGGTTGGTGATTACTGCCCAAGAAACAAGCATTTAGGGGTGCTTACTTAAGAATATAAAGTAACCTCAAGGTACCAGTAGGGAGGGAGGGAGGGAAGCCGGTCTATTTTTCCGGGATTTAGACCAGACTGGAGATCAGATTATAAAATTTTTGAACCTGAACAGCGGACCTTGGACAGCCATAACTTTGAGGGTCTTATTTTCTCCATCAGTCCTTTCTGACTACTTTTAGCCTTCTTATCGTTTTGCATATGGCTGGTTTTGTAGCCGTTACTTTTTTAGTGGACTTATATATTAGATTTTGCCTCCTATAGCTCGTAATGATGTCCCATTTTTAACTCTTCATTTTGACTATTACTTGTCCACTTAGTGTTAATACTTTGATTTACTATTGAGAGGCACAGTTTACAGAGGAAGTTAATAATTTGGGACGTGGGATTACTTTTCCCAAAAAAGTGTAGACAGATTGGGCATTATCGTTGCTTCCATTATGCCTTGGTAGTAAGCAGTTTCTTACAGTTCCCATATATGTTTTAAAGCTTGTCCACTGTCTTGTGAACTGAGCTTGAATGCTTTTGTAAACTCTCTATATCCTGATCATCATGGGTTTTCAGGATATAACACAGTCTAGAGATGGAAGCATAATGGTCACTGGTCAGTGGTTTTACCGTCCTGAAGAAGCTGAGAGGAAAGGCGGAGGAAGCTGGCAAGCTCGTGATACAAGAGAACTTTTCTACAGTTTCCACCGCGATGATGTTCCAGCTGAGTCTGTAATGCACAAGTGTCTAGTGCACTTTGTCCCATTACACAAGCAGCTTCCTAATCGCAAAGAACACCCAGGGTTTATCGTGCAAAAGGTGTATGACACTGTGCAGAAGAAGCTATGGAAGCTCACAGATAAAGACTATGAGGACGGTAAACAGGAGGAGATTGATGTTCTGGTGCAGAAAAC
Source organism: Corrigiola litoralis (assembly GCA_901111285.1). Classification (NCBI taxonomy): domain Eukaryota; kingdom Viridiplantae; phylum Streptophyta; class Magnoliopsida; order Caryophyllales; family Caryophyllaceae; genus Corrigiola; species Corrigiola litoralis. Next base: position 5,947 of record CAAKMY010007025.1, read on the forward strand.
AATATCACGTCTTGGAGTTCTTCCTGATGTTGAGACAGAGGAAAATCCCGTTCAGTTGGAGGAGTTGATAAGAAGCAAGCGACTGCTGAGGAAAAGGCAAATGTCCGCTCTTGATGTGTCAAGGGAGGATGATGGGCCTAAATCTCCTAGAGTGGAGACTCCAGGAAACTGTAATGACAATGTATCCAAATACTTCTCCATCTTGGCTGAAGCCAAGGCTTTGACAAAAGACACACCACGAGACAAATGGCTTGAGAAGCTTCTACAAGTGATTGAGTATGCCTGTTCACCAGCTGAAAATATTCAGGAAGAAAATGAAGGAAAAGGTGGCGCTAATGGTAACCAATCCAACAGTGATAAGGATACCACCCAAAATAGTTCAAAGGTATAGTGTTGGTGTTTGTATGTATGTACGTGTGTGTGTGTGTGTGTGTGTGTGTGTGTTTATGTATATATTTGTTCTATTTATTTTTGCAACTTTTCATATTACGTTGACAAAATCCGTCTAATTACATTTTGAAGGGTGGTAGCAGCCTTACTTGGCCAGACTCTGCTGTTTCAGCCATTGTTTCCCTAGAGAAGGCGTCACACGAGTCACTTTCCTCTGATTATAGCAAGTATAACCAGAAGCTGAGACAGCTTTGGTTCAATCTCAAGGTTAGTGTCACCTCATCTCCCTCAATTCTCATTTTAATAGTGAGTTGTCTATGATGAAATAAATACCTTATATACATTTTCAATTTGTGATTGCACACTGCGGTTGATATCTTAAAGTAGTAGTTTGGATTCCCCAATCCTCTCCCCCTTTTTTGTGAACAAAGATTAATGTTGGTCAGAATTACTGAGCTTTTCAATCTCAAAGTAGTAGTCCGGATTAAATCTGCTGAACTCTTGACACAGCATGTCTAGCTCCTGATTGTTTTATCTGTTCAATCATCTTATGTGTTATTGCTCTTGAATGTTATTTATCAGCTTAGGTATTTTCTTCTTTCGACTTTGATAACTTAGTGGTATTGCTACAAGAAATTAACTTTTTCTTTCTCCTTTCCATCTCCTTCAGAATACTGAGCTTTTAGCGCGACGGCTGTTGAATGGGGATTTAGAACCTTCGAAAATCCTGAGCATGCAACCTAATGAATTGAAGGTATTCGTCTGTTGTCCTGGGTTGTTCTGTATGCAACTGCCCCTTTCTAGTTGTAGAGTGGATCTTGGTCTTGGATGTTCGAATTTTAAAACTGTTTGTTTGTAATATACCACTTTGTGTAGAAAGTTGCAGTCTTTACCTACTATGACAGATTGATGTACTACGCACTTAATCTAGGATGTACTGTGTTATTTTGTTGGTTTGAATACTGCCTTCCATCTATTTAATCTTTGTGATTAATCCCAGGATGCCCTATTTCTTGTTATGTGGGTTGGGTGATATGAATTGGGTCTTGGGCCAAGAAAGGTTTTGGTCCACTGTGCTACAGTAGGTGTAAGTTACAGGCTCTGTTGCTGGGTTGGCTAGTCTTTTCACATCTAAGAGAGTATTTCCTTAGACTGCATGAGGTTCGCTTTTGGTGATGGTCACATGCAGAGAGGCATTTTTGTTCATATATGTGTGTTCTTGTTATTTCGTTATGTGCTTATGTGCTCAGGATCATTAATGTCCTCTACCATTCGTGCAGTTAAAATTGAAAGTCAAATATTGGTAACTTTATTTATCTTAAGTCAAAGAAAAACAAAGAAGGAATGCTATTTTAACATGAGCTCTGAAATTGTGGGAAGGGATGTTTCGATTTTATGAGAAGAAGAATTTTTTATTTCATCCTACCAACACATCTAGTTATGGGTTTATGATAACGCGGTTCGATTTATGAGTTCTCTTGCTTAGTCATGGACAATTAGTTAAAGTTGGTTCCATGGCTGACTTCTATTGCGAAAATTAGGCCAGTGTAAGTGTAAGCCTTTCACAGCTCAGAAGTCATTTTGTCCAGACCGTGAAGGGCAAGGGTGATCTAATTTTGGGATCTATTTATTGCCAACTTGAGATCCTACTGATTTTTCTTGTTTAAATGCAGGAGGGTTTAACTCAGGAGGAAATAGCGAAAAATCAGCCTGAGGAGTCGGCAAAAATGCAGGTCAAGTTCTTGGGCCAGTGAATAAACAATCTGTTTACCTTATATGTCCACTTATGGTTTCTAAATATTCTTCCACATCTGAAGCTGCAGATGACTGATGCTCGCTGCAGACGGTGTAATGAGAAAAAAGTTGGTCTTCTAGATATTATACAAGCTGGTCATGGTGATCGTTATCAGGTTTGCTTGATTTCTAATAAATTAATCGTGTTGACTATGAAAACTGTTCTGAATGTTTTTATAAATGTACTTCTTGGTATTAGTATGTTTTCCGTCCAGGCGACCACAATTTACATTTAGGTACTGATATGCCCTTCTCATTATTGTCCTTATTGGAGAGGATTCAGTTTATAGAACAAGCTCCATGACTGCTGAGAAACACCTTTAGCATTAACAATTTCTTATCTTGTAATTTATTTTCCCGTAATTATTTAGTAGATGTGTGTGTCTCAGGCCTAAAAGTTTTGTCGGTATTCTTGTCCAATTTTTTCGAGGTTCTTGTTATGAGTGAATTCTTTAACGTGTAGCATTCTTGTGTTTGACCTTTGGAAGGACAGGTCCTCAGTCATCGCACTGAATATGTTTGATTTCTACTAACATTTGCCGTTGATTATGAATTGCTGCTAATATCTTCCTTCTGATTTTCAGTTGGAGTGCATTGCTTGTGGTAATGCATGGTATGCATCTAGAGATGAAGCATCTATGTTGACAATTGATGGTCCCAGTAATGTGACCAGCGTTAGCACTGCACCGTCGGTAACTTCCAAATTTGAAAATGTGGAGAAAAAGAAGTTGCTTAGTCCCCGTGACCCAGAGAAGGCAGAGGCAGCAAAGAAAGACCTTGAAGGCTCTATGTCAGCGTTGGAGACTCAGAACTCTTTCAATAAATCGAAGACTGATGGTGCAAATGTCGAGAAAAAGAAGCTCCTAAGCCCCCGTGACACAGAGAAGCCCGATGCGGGAAAGAAAAAGGTGGAAGGTTCCGGCACAGTCTTGGAGACTCAGAAGTCGCTCAACAAAGTCTAGGACTGTTGACACAACAGCTGCTAAAAATTATACTGAATAGCTGCTGTATGAAATTTAGATCACCCTAAATTGCCTCTAATCAGCGTAGTTATTGTAAAGGTTATGTATATACTAAATGATGGTAGAGTTAGTAGAAGATAGTCCACATCCTCGCCAGATATGGTTAGATGACAGAAATTACTGCCCATGTTAGGATTTGGGAATGACTAATCTGGTCCACCGGCGAATTGGTGATAATGATGGATGATGTAAAGTAATGAAAATCCTGGTCTCATGTATCTCTCGTTATGGTAGACTAGTAATTCATCCGATACGTGCAGTTCTTGTATATGTCTACCTTTTTGCTTTTAACAATAATGTCATTTTCGTCTTCATTATTGGGGTGAAGCAACTGTGCTGGTGTGTTAGCACTTAGCAGACATGGTCCCAAGTTTGGGGTCGGACTACAGTCTACAAGTTCTGCCTTTTGACTAACCTCCTGAGGCTATCCCCACAAATGTCTGATTGTCCTGGATGATATCGATGGGATATCATATATTGTTGATTGAAAACTTGTGGTATGACTGGACTGACAGCTCAAGCACTGTTTCCTTATATGGTCTGATCTGGTTAAGTTGTATATCCCATATTCCGAGCGTATACCAATTAAAGCCTATTAGTCAATCAGACCATTTCAGGGTGTGATTGGTAAGTCATTTCAGTCAACTTATTTGGCTAGTTTCCCTTATTTGATCAAAGTTTCAAGTCACCTTAAGTTTTAAAGTTGTTTGGTAACACAACCTGAAATATGTTTAAGATGACCGAAATTATAAGCTACTAGGGGAACCTGAAAAAAAAATTCCAGTCACCTGATCAGGTTTCAATTACTTTTCAGGTTTCAGGCACCTTTTCAGGTTTCAGCTACCTTTTCAGTCAGTTTTACCAAACACACCCCTAGTCAAGAGGAAAGTTGTGCCATATAAACTATAAAGCCTATCCAGTATCTAGGATTAAAGCCCTAGGGCTTATGGTAGAACTTATAGGATTTCACCCATTCAAAAAAAAAAATTATAATGGCCCTGTTTGGTAAATAGCTCGTTGGGGCAAAATTAGATGGTTTGAGCAGTTTTAGGGGGTTTGAATGGTAAAAAAACAATTAAACTTCTTTGGATGTTGGTGGGTTGGAATAGTGGGTTGGCAAGAACCCTTTGAAAACGAATCCGCTGAAAAAAGGAGCGTCTTAAGATTAGAGAGTTGGAAAATAATGCAAAAAGACTTATGCGTCCAATCATTAGATAAAATTACACTTTAAACCCTTATATGATAATACACATAAATGTTTTTATAGGTCAATTTACAATAATTAACTACCATCTATCAGCTAATTTTTACCAAACATCTTTACATAACCAGCTAATGAAATTACTTGGTCAAACATGTTATTTCTAACCCGCTATCCATTACCCGCTAATACAACCCGCTACCCGCTGTTTGCCAAACAGGGCCAATATGAATTCACAACTAAGTAAATATTAACGGACATCGTCCCTTTTGTTGGGGTTGTATAATTTATATGTACCGAAATGTCATGGATGCATGGTGACAAATATGATCTCGTTGATATTTTTTTTTTAGTGCAAAATGTTTATTTTTGAACTATTTATTTTAAGTGAAGTTTATTTTTTCTCAAGGGACCCAAAGAAACAATAATGTCGTCAAATTTTGAACCATTATTTATTAGCTTACATGGGATTTTATATTGTTATGGACACATGACACAACATCAAAACGGTATTATAAGTTGAACGAGTTGACATCATCTATAATCCATTTTTTTGCTTAAAATTAACCATTGTTGTTAAATAACATAGATCTAACGTTAGGTATTTTATATGGGTAAGTATTATCTAACCTATCCTTCCTTCCTTTCGATGGAGTTCTTGTACCGATATATCTTGAATGCTTGTTTTCACACACACTTTTTTTTTTGGATATGGTATTATATGTTTTAACATTTAAGTTAATACATTACTAAAATGAACAAATACTAGCATTACTCTTGTAGATATTTCTTTCATCTCATTCAATGTTAAATATTTGTTTTCTCACACTTGATGAGGGGATATTTTGACTATTAATAACTCAAGATATATAATTGAACAATTATAAATTTTAGAATGATTATATCACAATACTCTAATATGATTATATTTTTTTTTTTTTGAAACTAATATGATTATATTTTTAATATTTGATTCAACAATTATATCTTTTGAATTATTGAAGGTCAAAATACACTTAAAAAGTATGAAAAATAAACGTAAAGAGTTAAAGATGCCGGAGGGTATACACTCGAAGTAGTCGGGTACGTAGAGGTGTACCTCTACACTTCGATGATTCTTTTCCCTACGGCCCTACCCAACATCTCACAATTGGAAAAATAGTAAAATTGTTATAAAGAATTGACCTTTTGAATTGGCATTAAATTACCGAACACATATTCAGATCCCCATCAAGTCACATGGTTGATTCTGCCATGTGTGGATGATTCATGGATAGAAAACAGAGGGGAATTTGTATTCATTGGTGCAGGTATTCATAGATGCATTGACTCTGTAATGATCGTCAAATTAGTATAGGGACTAAAATATTGTTGCACTACGGAATACAATGCCAAAAACATAATCATGTAGCACAATGCAAAGGGCCAGAGTCTTGTCCAAATGTCATAGCATTCTAGTGATTCACTTCCCTCGTGTGTCTACTGTCTAGTAAGTACTACGTACGTAGTAGCTGCCAAATGTATCTTATTAAGTCGACAGTATTGAGAAGGTTAATTATATTTTGGTGAAATGTATAGTAGTCAGCTAGCACAACTCTACACAGGTATTGATCTTCTTTTTCCTTGAGATGTCTTCAACATTCTTAAGTGTTTCTTAGTTTCAAGCACACACTAAACTAAAAGAAACATGTAGAAAGATCTATAAAATGAGCTTCCACTTTCTAAGCCTTAGCCTGGGATAGATTTGATTGTGTCCTCCTTTATCCTTCTACATTCACAAGTCCCTTCATATCCATGATATATCACCTACCAAAAGAAATATAAAATGATTAGAGAGATTCCATTATAAAATCCACTTGTGTTTTCTCATAGTAGACTAGGGGCTTTATCTATCAATTGAATAGCTCATTTGAGCGTTGGGATCCTCGGTTGTTGAAAATAAACTTTATATATAGAGTTAATCCATAATAATATCAATTTTATTTACTTTTTTCCGCTTTAATTGATGTTGACACGTATTCCTAACTTTATAATATCATAAGGGGCAAACTCTACCAACTCTACGATAAAATAAGCTCTATAAGATCCATGACCCCTTATTGGGTTTCACAAGTCACTTCTCCTCTATACCGAATACCATAATTCACGCATGTGTATTACAATCTCGAACATAATCCATAGTTTTCACATATACGATGGAGAATATGTTTATACGATGCTTTACAAAATTGATGATCATGTGTTGTTAAGGTCATCCTAGACATGTTCATCAAAATAAAAGACTCCATAAAATGAGTCTAATTAAGTCATAGCTAAGAGAAAATTAATTAATGACACATATTATTGTATCTTTACCTTCATCTTCATGCACTCTCGTTATCTATTATTCGAGTGTAGTAATTCAATGGTGAAAAAAATATTGATTGTAAAAAACAAAATATAAAGTATTAATATTGTATCCTATAGTAAATATAGCAATATAATGTTGAGAACCAAAAGCACTTAGATTAATTGTAAGGGGATGATCTAACTTTATCAAAGATTTCAGGTTCGAGACTGAGAATACAGTTGTGTTAAAACTTAGAGGGAGAACTTTGTTGTTTTAATGGTCATATCCGACTCGAATCGGACTAAACCAAATGATGAAAACAAAAAAACAAGCAATACAAATATACAATGCTGAAACTGCACTTAAGATTCCATGGTGAGATGAGTGATGACCATATGCCACATTGGTCGGACCTGTACAATACTCGTACAAATAGCTTAATTGCATTCATATATTGGGTACGGTGCATTAACAAGATTTAATTACTCCATTGATGACTATTTCATTTCGCTTTTTCGTAAATAACTATTTAATGTATGGATTAAGCATGATTGTGGGTTTAGGTTCCGTGGGTTTAATGTGACCGACGGTCTCAGTTTCTGCCTCGTCTTTGCTAAATCACTCACATGCAACTTCAAAGGACCATTTTGTCCTTACAATTAAATGTCCAAATTTGATCCGCGTTTCTCAGTTTTGTCCTTTTAGAAAAATCCTTTATACGGACTTACGGAGTATGATGTATCTTTTTTTCCTAAACAGTGGCCACGACATTTTCACCAACAAAACAAATAAAACAGTGGCCACGAGCCCACGACATTTATTATGCCCCTTAATGGTTATTCCACAAGGACCTCAAATAACATGCTTGGCTTACAGTACTACTTGATTTTTTTTTGAGATTAGGATTTCCTTTGAACAAGTTAAAAAAAATTTTAGAAAGTAAGTAAGTAATACTATCAACGTATTCATTGACAAAGGCATCAAAGTCGATAATTTATCATTTTGAGTTGGCTTTAATACTGTAGAAAAAAATTTATCTTCATAATGTCAACTAAACTAGTAAAATTATCATGAAGTTCGTACAAAAGGGATTTAAGATAACTCTAATTGCCAAAATTAAGCAAAACCTTAACAACCCTGAAGATAAAAAAAACTCGCGTTGAAATCCTATGCAATTGAAAATCAACTCTATATGTAGAGCTTAACCATAATAGTATCAATTTTATTTACGCCTCCTTGCTTTGGGCGATTTTGACATGTATTTACGATTTCAAAATATCATTTAGGATAAACTTTACCAACTTTATGATAAATGAACTTTAGAGGATCCAAATCCAATAACTCTAAAAATAGATTATTTGTTTTAAGAGAAAGTTAGATCAACCTCACTTTTTGACGTAAAATGATCACTAGCAATTATAAAAGGGTCATCGTGATTTTAAAGAATGTCTTCTTTATATTTTAATTAATTTTTCTCTAACATTTACGAGTTGTAAAGTGCATATATGTTTTCTCTCTATAAATATAATCTTTTTTTTGTATTAAATAAGAAGAGGAAGAAGGGTTGACCATTATGTTGTGCGGTGCGGGTGGCCGTACATGACCCGGCCCAATTTAGGGGCCTCATAATAGTGAAACACTTAATTACTTAATTAGATTAATAAACTTCAAGCCATGATAGCTCAAATTTGCCTATAGTAAGAATCAAACCTAAAGGTTGAAGATAAAAGATGAGATGAATTTTTAAAATTTCCTAGGGTCTAATAAGTGTCATTGAAGGACTCAAGTAGTAATTACTTTTGGCGTGATGAAAGAAATTAGTTGGGTGACTCATTAAAAGCAGAAAATTAGTTGGTTAAGGACTCAAGGAGTACTATTTCCTAGTGTCTAATTACTTTTGGCTTCTGTTATCACCATGCAAAATATCATAGATTATAAATGCCAGTGAAGAATATGTACAAAAAGTATAAAGACATTCTTGAGCATTAAAAGCAAGCTGCCAAGCTTGATGAACTAGAAAATGAAAAAGGCATCCACATCTCCCTCTGTCCACTTCTTTCATTCTTTGTGTGTGACTGTGTGTACTGTGTAGCATACGTAGGAAGATACTATAGAGCAAAGTTTATGCTAGGGAGTTTATTTCGTGCGTACGTAGCAAAGTTCATAGGAATATTATTTTGTAGGTGACAGCCTACATGCCCAAATGCAAGATGTTCAGAAGGAGGCAAGGAGATTGACGTCATTTTAAAGCAAAGATGTACAATTCCCTATTCAAGCTTCATAATTGGACCAAAACCTTCATAATTGGAATAGTTAGAGAATCACGTCCAAGCTCAGAAAATTATACTACTTCAGTGACATTAATAATAACCAAATCTTACTGTTCCCAAAACCATATAAAATATGAAATGCGACAGTCACTGTACCCCCATAATATATTAATTCACGTCCTCTTATTGCTTGGACCAGCTTATACATCCCATATTACCCTTTAGATCCAATCTTGGTGTAACATTTTTGGAACAATTAGTTCTGAAGATGGATTACTTTTTTTTTTTTGGTGCAATGAAGATGGATTACTAATACGAGGATTTTAACTCGTGACAACCCTTAAACAGACTAAACTCTTAATTATTAGGCTGTTTGTACCTTTTTCCTGTAATATGTTGCGGGGTTAGAATATAAATACAATCTCTTAAATAGATTAAACTCTTAATCACTAGATTGATCTTACAATGCCAGCTAGTGAAACATTATGCTAAAGGATATATTAGTCTTTCGAATAAACAGTTTCCATGTTGTAGGATATTGCTGAGTGTGTCCATATCAGGAAATGGTATCTTTGATTCTTGGAAGATGGAATTCCTTAAAATATTTAATAAGAAAAAGGTAAGAATATTATAAGTATAATGAAAAATAAAAGACACAAGTATAGCAAAATGATGAGTTGAGAAGGGTACTTGTTACTTTAATGGACATGAACTGAACTCAAAGCACTTCACTTCACTGCTTAACTCTTACCACCACTTTCTCTCTCTTCCTGATTACTAGGCATGCTCATTCTCTCACTACCTTTTTTACACTAGTTTCTCTATCTAGAAATCACACTTTTTTGGTCAAACTATATTTGTTGTTGTTGTAGTTAATGTTTAACTGCTTTTGCCAGTGTTCTACTTGTTCTGAATGTTTTTCTGAGGATGCCAAGTTTGAGTTAAGTTGCACTTTTGTGAACTGTTGATTGGTTGCTCAAGTGGGTTGTTAATGGAAGTTATGATTTGTACCACATGGGCAATGTTTAGAGGAGTGGCTTGAAGGTTAAGAGATTGGAGGAAATAAGTAATACTTTGCTTTACTGTCAGTTTGTTGTGTTGGGTTTTTCTTCGAGTTCACTTCTGTGACTGTAACTGAGATCTAAGTGGGGTATACTGGTACTACTTTGTTGTTAGAAGCACTTATGTTATTATGTCTTGCTTGGAATGCAAGTGAAGATTAGAGGTAATTGCTTTTTTTTTGTACTAATGTTGCTGTCTTAATGTGCATTGTTCCTGTTTAGTTGTGTTTGTGGGTAGTAAGAACATTTGGATGTTCTTGAGTGTAGGAGTTATTTGGTTTTTTGATACAAAGATCAATATAGTTTATTGGGTTTTTGTGAGTTAAGATATTGGTTTAACTCAAATAGGGTTGTAGTTTTCCTCTGCCATAAGTTGAACTTGAGATCTTTTAATGATTTTGCCATATTTAGAAGACTGAGCTCAGATTGTCTTGCATTGTTAATTTGCTTCTGGAGTTTGAGCAAAGATGGGTTTTGTGTTGTTTGGTCTGAAAATGGAACACATAATGGTACTTTTGATGCACATAGAAAGTTGTTAATAAGATCTTTTGGTCTTCTGCATAATGCTATGCTCTCTTAATAATGCTTGATTGTTGCTTGTTGTTGCTTGTTTATGTATGTTGATTAAATCACTATGGAATTTTTGTATGTGCTATGATGATGCCAATAGTTGCTGCTTCCCACATTAAGAGTATCATTTAAGTTGGAAACTTGAAGTCTTAGGGCATTATTGTTGTTGTTTACTAGTCTGAGTGGCTGGAGTTTTAGGCTTGGATTGTACTGTCTCCTTGCATTTTATTCCTATCAAAGAGAACTTTGTTTCAGTGCCTGGCTATTGTGGTGTTTAATTCTTGTCCTGACTAGTGTGGTGTTTTATACTTGCCCTGATCCTGTTGTTTGGTTCCTTTTTTCTTCCAGGATCATAGATGTATGAATGGGTGTAAATATGGAATTGGACTTTGATAAATTCTGCAAAGTAGGTCGAAGCCCTAGAACCGTTCTTCCAACTCCCCGGCCTCAAACAAAGGGTGAGAATAGGAGTAGAAAAGAAAAACGGATTTCTGAAATTTATGATCATGATCTATTGAAGTTACAAGAAGAAGGTTTTAAACAGCTTAAGTTTCGCAACTATCGAAGTGTTTCATGTAAGAATCTTCCATCAGGAGATGTTGAGTTGGAGTGCAATGAACAACTGAGGCGTGGTTCAGTGTACCAAAGTACCAGGGAGAGGAAGTTTAGACCAGAAACTCGTGGTGGGAGGAAAAAGATAGAGTTTTCTCTTGGTGGTGAAAACTCCTTTTCCTTCAGTATTCTTGATTCAATATGTGGTTCAGATGAGGAACCTGAAGCTGAGCCGGAGCAGAAGAGATCATCGGGAATATCAGACACATTTTCTTCTGCCAAACCTCCTAGGCGGCCATGCTCTGTGGATTTGAAAGATCGCGCAAGTGGTTCTGGCAAATCTGCTGAGAGGGATTCAATGGGAAATCAAAAGTTCAAATGTGATCAAGTAAGTGGTCCTTCCAACACCGCTAATGTCCTCCGGGAGCGAGACTTGCTTGCTTTGAACAAGTCTCTCTCTGCCAAGCTCGCAATGCCCCATTCTCCTACTCGTTCAGAAGGGGATAGCTCCAAAGGCAGCCCAAAATCGCGGTTCACCCCTTTTAGAAAGATGTTTGACCCGCTCACAAAGTCTAAGTCACATCATAATCCTTCAGTTGATAGCAAATCGTCTAGCTCGACTAGTATCGAAAAACCTAAGACTCTTCGGAAATCTTTGTTAAATGATTTTTCAAGTGCAGTTCCAAGTGTGGAATCTGCCACACAACCTGTGAAAAAAGACCAGCAGCAAGCTGCCCCACCATGCTTACCAGCACATCTCAGTGGCAACCTCAGAATGGAACATAAGCATGGAGTACCCTATTTTGAGCTCTCAATGGCACACTCAGAAGATGTGCTTGTGGCGAAAACATGGAAAGCTGAAGATGCTCTTAACTGGGTTTACACTTTTCACTCTCTTCAGGGAAGAAAGAAAAGTAATGCCAGTGGATGGGGGATGAAGTACAGTAATAAGGATTCTCCCATGATTGGGCAGATGCAGGTAACTTGTTATTTGTGTTCAGAGCTAAGAGGTCATGGAGCTTTTAGCAACTCCATGATAACGGAGTTTGTTTTGTATGATATTGCTCACGCAAGGAAAAGTGTCACAGTTGAAGAAGAAATCAGCTGCCCTGAAATTTCTAAAGTACTGGGTGCTTCTAGTGAAGGATTGACAAAAGGGAATGTAGAACTTGATGATTTATTTGGTGCTACAAAGCCTAGAATGCCAACCACATGTGTTTCTGAACGCAATAGCGCTGATATTTCAACTCCTTATCCATGGGCCCCAGCTGATCTGCGTCCTAGCCTTGAAGCTGCAGCTGTTGTTGTTCAAGTTCCATTTGAGAAAAGAGAAAGTTTGAAATATAAAAGAGGAGATAGACTTAGTAGTAACCAAGTGCATCCAAGTTTGTTAGATTTAACTTCTGTTTCTAAAGGGAATAAGGAGATGCATGATGGCAATAACTTGGTGAAGGTGAATGTGGTAACACCATTGGGGAACCACAGTTTGCCAAGCAGTGGTGAATGTAGAGGGCCTTCGCCATTGCTTGATAGATGGAGGCTGGGTGGAGGTTGTGATTGTGGTGGATGGGACATGGCATGTCCACTTCTTGTTTTCGGTAATCCAAGTACGCAATGCACAGCAGAGAATTCACTTTTGGAGAAGAATCAGCCTTTGAAACTCTATGTTCAGGTAATTTTCTCCTTTTGTAAAAATCTTTATGATATTCTGCAATCTAGATACACATAATTAGGAATTGTAGTGGCCTATATGTTTGTTATTGTAGGTCCATTAGAAAATGGAAAAAAAAAATGTACAGCCCTGATGCTGTTTGATTAAGAGTTGAGCAACCAAATTTGTGGGTCACTTACAGCACAGTCTGTACCATGTCTAATGTAACCTACTGTTGCACTTGGTAGATGTAATTGTAACTAAAGTTAGTTGGAGCTATCTCTATTATGCTTAAATGGCAATGATTATGAAACTTAACCAAAGGTAATGAAGGCCATGTCTAAAAGTGGCATGCCATCTCTCTTCTAGGACCATGGAGTTGTTTCCCTGCCTTCTCCGTAGCTTTGTCCTTCTCTCCTGATTGATTATGTTGAATTTATGATATATGAAGAGAAATTATATCAGTCTTGATAACCATAAACCTTAAGTTGCATCTCCCTACAGGGGTGTTTCATAAGTCTCCATTGTGGCGCCAAACTACCAAAAAGGGATATAAAGAACATGTTACATGTGTTGATTGCTAAAATGAAGATTCTTTTCTCTGGGAAAATGAGTTAAGAACAGTGCGGTGATGAACAACAACAGGGGGGAAGAGAATAGAGAAGGGTGAAGAGTCTAATTTTTGATGACATGTATCTTCCATTGTTGCTTTCAATGCATCACTTCATATAAATATAAGTAATTCTGACTTGTGAATTGTTTGATAGGGAGGAAAAGAGAGCATGTCAGCATTGACAATAACATTTACGGAGAAGGGGCAATATACAGTCGATTTCCATGCACAGTTATCCACATTACAAGCATTTGCTGTTTGTGTTGCTATCTTGCACACAACAGAAGCCTCCAGCTTGGTGGAGCAAGAGAAAAACAAGCAGTTGTTGCAGTGTAGCTCACTCAAGGTCCTTGTTGAGGACGAAATGAAAATATTATTTGAAGCTGTCACAGACGAGGAGAAGAAAAAAGTCGCAAAGACAGCAGAAGACATTCCACAGTCTTTTGTGCTCAATCCACCCTTTTCTCCCATTGCTCGAGTATAGCTTTTTCAGTTAGATTGAGAACACAACCTCTCTTCAGATGTCCTGGAGCCAAATTATGCAAGGTTCCTATGATAAATGGCCAGCGTCCACGTCAAAGCCGGGTCGCCTTGCATTTCTTAGCTAAGTGATGATTCCCATCCTAGCTCTAGCAAAGACGAGGCTTCCTGAGGGCATCTACTCTCCAATGCTCAGAGTGAGGTATATACTTCCTTAGTTGTGCAAAGATTATCTGAAGATTGGCAATAGTTCAGAAATTCGGGAAAAAATACTGTCCATATTTTCGAGTAGTTGGTCATCTACTCCTTGTAGTAGAGATAGCTAGGTTTCTCCAAAAAATATTCTTTTTTTTTTCTCTTTTTTGTTTAGCCCCTTCTCATCATTCAAATTCAATTTTTGTAATTTATAGAGGACATTGTGAAAATGGGGAGTTGGGTCTATATGGCTCCAAAAAACATCGATCACGTCAAAATTTGGAGCCAGGAAACATGTTTTTGTACTCTAGCAAATTCGTACTGCAAATAATGAAATAAATATTACGGAAAGAGTTACATTCAGCTAAGTCCTTTGACAGTGGCTGTTCTTTTGTTTTATTGTGTTGTGGAGTACAAAGATCTACAGAGTACTCTCGTCATCCTTTTGTTTACCTGAAGGGTAAAAGTGTAGTTACATGACTTGGAAATTTACCTCTTTATGAAGTTGCATCATCCATAGATTTGATGAAAAGATTATGCATAAATAGGCACGCACATGGTAATAGATATTACACAAATATTTTCGTGAATTTATAAGTCACGCTAATGCCCGTTTCACAGCGTGACTCGTAACCTGTTGAAAATTGGTATGATGCGATACTTCGAATGAAGCAATCAATAGCCTGTACAATGAGCTTTGACCATAATGCATATACCCATATTATTAGTAACCCTGTCAACCTGATGGAGTAAAGCTCTCATAATCTCCAATTACATTAGGAGTTTATAATAGTCACTTTGACGTTCGTAAGGCCATTTCAGTGAATTATATAAGTCACGCCCAAAAACATTTTTTTTTCTAGACTATCATAAAATGTGAGTGAAATTTATATTAGACATTTTAAAGAGTCATAATGGCATAAGAGTAGGGGTGTAAATGAGTCGAGTTGAGTTTGAATTCGACTAAACTCAAGTCGACTCAAATTGAGCTCGACTCGACTCTGAACTCGCGAGCCTCATATTTTGAAGCTCAACTTAAGCTCGTGAACTTGAATCACGTGCTAGAGTTTGGTTAGTTTCGCATATTTTTGAACAAATTAAAACTAACCCACGCTTAAATCTCATTTGGGATCTCGGCCTGGAATTGGATAAAAATTATAAGAGGCATCCTACTCTATAACTAATTAAGGAACCAGAACTATGGCTAAAAAGTAGCCAAGAAATAACTCATCACATTTGTTTTGTCCATGGTACACATCTCCATATCAAGCGTGAAACATGCCATAAACCAATTAGTATGAGTGAATAAAGTTCTCTCATGCTCCAATTATACAACTATGAACATTGGGTTATGCTTGACCACAAACATGTCATAGAATGGGTTGATATAAACTTAAATAAAAAATAAAATAAGGAAGAAGAAAGAAGAAAGAAGAAAGAAAGAAAGATTCTGCAAATGGCCATGATATAAAATCCTGTCAAGGAAAGATGGACATGAAGAGAAAAATTTATCGACTCTTACTTGATAAATTTCCAATATTGATGTCCGAAGACAATGTCAATGGTACAACATTTCCACGTTAATCTTTCTCAGAATGTCTAGCCGGTGTACAGAACATCTCTCGCATTGCTACTGTACAATATCTATACAGAAAACTGTAAGGCAAAATTGTCCATGGAACTCCCTAAACTAACCTAGTATCAGAACTTCCTATCTCAAACGTGTGAGCAAATTCAGGCTTGCCCTTTGACCGAACAAAATCAACAGATGAATCCTACTAGTTGTGCAATGGTCACGATGACAGAAGTGGATCATCGATAGTATCCTCATTGTACTGCAAGATCTCAGGTTTATGCTGGCATAGCTCCAAAGAAAATAGACTCTTGGAAAATTCATATGATGCAAAGAACAGTGCTCCTTGGGACATATACATCACAAGCCTTGGGATCAAGCCCCTAATAAAGACAGAAGGGATTAGCTTTTATCAGAAAATTTGCTATAAGCAGTTAAGCACAGTTATGAATGGCTAGAACTCTAGAAGCACAGCAGAATACATCGAACTTTATGTACACACTTCTTTTAAGCTTCTGTCTTTGCATTATCGGCAGTAATTATATCATCAAAATAAAGGTTTGAACCAGCAAGCTACAAAATCTATGGAAATAGAGTATCATGACTTGACATGAGACCTAGGGACATAACATGTCAACGCATATGTTCAATTTCATCAGCGATTATATCAGTTTGAGGAATAAACAAGCCAAAGCAACATCTAAGTTCCCACTACTTGCCTATAAGCCAAAGGATTTAAAGTCCATACCTATAAAGACCTCGAATACCTTCATGCTCACGAATTTCTTGAAGGGCATTGAGAATACTGTAATATCTTCTAGCAGATCCAGGCCTCTGCATCAGTAGTGCATTAGTAAAATTCACATTTTTACCATGTACAACCCACCAAAAAAACTCATTTTGGCCCCGAAATAGAATCGGACGAAAACTGGCATGAGCAATCCTAGACACATATAATGATTAATGAAAAATAGAACAATAAAATTGGCAAAAAGTAGACTAGACATAGCCCAAAACATCTGTTTTGCCCATTATTCACATGCTCAAATCGAGAGATAAACACACCGTAAACCTATCAAGACGAAGGAATGACACCGT
This sequence comes from Corrigiola litoralis, assembly GCA_901111285.1. NCBI lineage: Eukaryota > Viridiplantae > Streptophyta > Magnoliopsida > Caryophyllales > Caryophyllaceae > Corrigiola > Corrigiola litoralis. The sequence goes on from CAAKMY010007025.1 coordinate 22,746, forward strand.
CATATGCTCCAATTATGCTCTAATATACCCTACGAACATGCTTGGTCACTTTCGGATCTTTTCCCGGAAAATCAAAAATCGACCGGAAAAACCGGTTTTTGTGGACTATAACCCACGAAAAAACCTCGTTTCGGCCCCGAAATAGAATCGGACGAAAACTGGCAAGAGGAATCTTGTACACATATAATGGAAAATATAACAAGAAAATTGCCAAAAAGTAGCCTAGGCATAGTCCAAACCATCGGTTTTCCCATCATTCACATTCTCGAATCGAGCGATAATCACACCGTAAAACTATCAAGACGAAGGAATGACATTGTCATATGCTCCAATTATGCTCCAATATACCTTAGGAGTATGTTAAGTCACTTTCGGAACTTTTTCCGGAAAATCAAAAGTCGATCCAAAAAGCCGATTTTTGTGGACTATACCCACGAAAAAACCTCGATTCGGCCCCGAAATAGAATCTGACGACAATTGGCGGGAGGAATCCTAGACATATATAATGAAGAATAGAACAATAAATTTGGCCAAAAGTTGCTTAGGCATAGCCCAAATCATCGGTTTGCCCATAATTCACATGCTCGAATCGAGAGATAAACACATCGTAAATCTATCAAGAAGAAGCAATGGCATCGTCATATGCTCCAATATACCCTATGATCATGCTTGTTCACTTTCGGATATTTTTCCGGAAAAACAAAAATCGACCCAAAAGGCCGGGTTTTGTTCACTATAACCCAAGAAAAAACCTCGTTTCGGCCCCGAAATAGAATCGGACGAAAATTGACAGAAGGAATCCTAGACACATATAATGAAAAATAGAACAAGGAAATTGGCATAAAGTAGCTTAGGCATAGCCCAAACTATCGGTTTTTCCCATTACTCACATGCTCAAATCGAGCGATAAACGCACCGTAAACCTATTAAGACGAAAGACTGACATTGTCATATGCTCCAATTAATCTCCAATTATGCTCCAATATACCCTAAGAGCATGCTTGGTCACTTTTGGATCTTTTTTCGGAAAATCGAAAATCGACAAAAAAAAACTTGTTATTGTAGACTATTACCCACGAAAAAACCTCGATTCGGCCCCGAAATAGAATCGGACGAAAATTGGCAGGAGGAATCCTAGACACATATAATGAAATAAGGGAAAGGGAACGCAGTTGAATTCCTGTTTAATAATGAAACCCACTTGGGCTTGAAAATCCCAGGCTGAAATAGGGAGCTGAATTAGGCTTGACAACCGTTGATAAATTTCAATAACTTAGTTTACAACATAGAAAAAGACTAAGAAAAGCTTAGCTATAGCATACATAAATATACCTGAGTCTGCAATCTTGTTTTCACAACATCAAATGGAGTAGAAAACAGAGCCGCAGTAGATCCAGCCAGTCCTCCACAGAAAAGCTGTATATCAATTACAGAAATTAAAAAAAAACGTCAGTAAAACGTGAGCTATGCACAAAATCTCTAGCACAGCTATTACATCCATTCTCTGCCAAGTGAAGGATTTTCATCAATATTCTAAAAACATAACAAATGAGCTTAACAAGCTTTTCGGAGGATTAACCTTAACAAGCTGTACTTCCTAGCAAAGTAGCAAGATTAAACATGAACAAAGCTACCCTACGGGCAATATAAAGGTAAAAGAGTGGACACCTAACCAACCGTTTGCAACATCTTCGGCTGTTCATTAGATGGTTCCGTTGATGCAAACATCTGCTTCAAGCGTTCGTATGTATAAAACTGCACAGTAAAGACATAAAATCTTGAGCAACCACAAACAAGGTTAGAACGTGTTACATTGAGTAGCCAGGAAGACCTCACTTTGATGATCGAGTGTGGGATATTTCTGCAGAGTACTGCTCCCCAACCAGCATACAGTGACTGCAAACCTCCCTTTTCAATGATTCTTGATGCCACACTCCTGGAAATCACCACCAAAAGCACTAAATTATATTTTAAGTAATACGGAGTAGCTGTTTCTCAGAAGACGAACAAACCAAATTAGGCCACATGGGCTAAGGGTTATTCATTATTTCATTCACAACTATTGATGCATCCATAAAGACTATTAAACCTCGATGTCTAATGTATTTCTAGAGACTGCTAAAGAGGTAGTAGAGCACATCCACCTATGCTCTCTAAAATGAAAAACAGAGCAGTGCATAATACAACACAGTGGTTAATGGTTTCTTGTGACGTTTAGCGTGGTAGTGGGTATTGTAGTGAAGAATCATAGACAGCAGTTCACACAGCATCAATAAATTGCATTTGACCACCCGTCAGATGTATGATGGTTCAGCAAGACCAAATGAAGCAGCCATCAAAGATTGCAACGTGGCCATCTTAATACAACAATCATTGAAGCATACCAGCAATTTTGATACTTTGAGTTGACTTGCATCTGCTGCTTTATATGCTCACTAGGAGTAAATATGAAAGAAGTAGCAATGCTTGCACAAGCACCTGCTGTGCAATGAGCAACTGAATGATGTTCCTGCAAAGAATAGAAGATTAAAAGTTACTTCACCAAACTAAGATGAGAATCTTATCACTAATATGAACCTGTAGACAAATTAAAATTGCATAATTCAAAATGTCATACAAGGGACCAAAAGTTCCTATCTAGCTCCTCAGTTCTAGGAATTGATTTACAAAATGTATCATCATACCAACTGTTAATTTAGGGGATTTTTTTTTTTAAATAATATTATGAAAGCAGAAACCTTAGCCAGAGAAGGAAGCAAAAACCCCTTGACTGATTCATATGTGAAGGTATATATCGCAGAAACAGGTGCAGATGTGGTGATGTTTGTAGTTATTCCACGATAAAGCCCAAGTAAACCTGAAATAGACACCAGCAATATTATCAGAAACCATATGAACTTTTTTAGGATGTGTGTGTGTGTGTGTGGGGGGGGGGGTCCTCTGGTACATGAGTACTTAGATAAAAAAAAACACAGTTTCAGAAATTTGTACTGATTCATGACACTTTTTGTTTCTAGATAAGACTTCTTTTGAGTCAATGTAATACTAGATCATTCTTTGTCACTTTTGTCTCTGGTTGGTTAGAGTAATGGCAAAATCCTTCGAATTCTTTTTTGGCTGTTTGAAGCTTCAATGTGTTGATGGCTTGTTAGTTAGTGTCTGTTGCTTGAAGTTTTCTTATTTTCTTTGGTTGATTTTCGTCTAGCTGTAATTTAGTATCTTCTGTGATTTTAGGCTATACCGTCACACATGGCCAACAACATTCCCACGTCGTCTATAGCCATGATGCAGCAGCAGACACCTATTGCCCAGATGTATCCGCAAGTCCATTTATCACACTACGCTAATGTCATGCCATATCGTCAGATTCTTCCTCCGATGTATGTACCACCTATGGTTCCTGGGTATTCTGGTAACCCTGGCTATCCCCACCTGTCAAACGGAAGCAGTTATGTTTTGATGCCCGGTGGTAGCTCCCATATTCCTGCAAACAGCCTTAAGTATGGAGTTCAGCAATTCAAACCTTTTCCAGTTGGCAGTCCTTCAGGTTTCGGCAATATGGCAAACCCAACTGGATATGCCATAAATGCTCCTGGAGTTGTAGGCGGACCTACAGGTGTCGATGATTCTTCTCGGCTCAAGTACAAAGATAACAACCTTTATGTTCCGAATCCACAGGTAGGCTCATCGTCTTTTTCCCAAATTCATGCAAGTGCTCCTACAATATCTTATTAAATGTATCCAGTATATCACTGTATTTCGTTCTTTCGGAGTTAAAGGCTCCAGCGCCTAACAACATTAGGTGTAAATGCAACTGAATGCATCATATGTTTCTAGAAGTAAAGTTGCTTAGATTTCTATTTGTCTGCCACTATGTAGTGTCAAATGATTCAAGACATGTCAGTTAGTACTGGCATAAAAATCTGACGGTTTTAACATGAAATGAGTTACTTGTGAGATGTTTCAGTTCGTGTGAGTTCTTAGGGACCCAAGAAATTTCAATATTTCGACATCTGCATAGATTTTACCCCAGGTTTGCCCATTGTGATCGTTTTGCATGATTCACATTTCAGGCTGAAACATCCGAAGTTTGGATCCAGAACCACAGGGAACATCCTGGGATGCAATCTACGCCTTATTTCAATATGCAGGGGCAGACCGCTCACCCTGCTTATATGCAGTCCCACACTGGTCATGCTTCATTCAATGCAGCTGCTGTTGCACAATCATCCCAGATGCAATTTCCTGGGATGTATCCTCCACAGCCTTCTGGCATGCCCAGTCCTCATCATCTGAGTGCTGGCAATCTTGGAGTTGGGGTGGCTCAAGCAGCACCTGGTGCACAGGTCGGGGGATACCAGCAGCCTCAGATGAGTCATCTCAACTGGACAACAAATTTCTGAGAAGCTAATCCATCCAAGCTTGTTATTATGAGGGATTGGATTTAGGTACAGGTTCCAAAATTTCTTGTTTAATGACACAATCATTTTTATTTAATGAGTATCTGCTCTTGAGCTCTCTTGTCGCTGTCTCAGTCTGTCTGTCTGTCTGTCTGTCTCTCTCTCTCTCTCTCTCTCTCTCTCTCTCTGCTGACTTAACACCCCCTTCCCCCTCCATGCCGACTGGCTGAAAAGTACAATGTGCTGCTAACATTGCTTAAGCCTAACTTCCAAGCCAAATTACAAGACAACCTTATGTTATGCTCTCGGAAAATCGTAAAAATAACTTGCATGTACATTGTAGGCTTAACCTATTTTTCATTACGCTATAGACTCGTTTAAGGTTTTTGTTCGTCGTCGGTGTTGCACTTTCTTGAGGCATTGCTATTTCTTGTTGGGTTAAGTCCACAAGGCTTTACTGGCTTGGAGAGTTTTGGTGGATCCAAGATATCACAGTAGATTTTTGCTTTAAAACGAGTGGGATCTTTCCGGGTACCTGTATGATAGAAGTGAACTGTTCTTTACGAGTTGTGCTTCTGAAAAGCAAGTGACATTCTCTTCTTTACTAGCTGCACTTTTTATCTTAATGGGAATAAAGCAGAAGTTCAGCTTTTAGTGAAAATGCGAAGTTGAAAGAGGTGTACTAGACAGCAAAAGAAGCGGCTGTTGTTTTTGTTGATCCCAAGAAAACAGGATGTCTATGTCTTTTTTCTTTTGCTTTCTGACATATGAAACGTGTTATCTCCTGAATTTTATATCCTAGGCCCTTAGCATTCACAACTCCTTTGATATCTTTGTCTTACCATGGTTGGGCCAATGTACAAATATTCTCTACATGCGTCAGTCATCCAATCTCCTTGCCCAGGATTAGCCAAACATGAAAAAAAATAAAAAAAAATCACTGTGACTTTATAGTGTATGAGAAAATTGAATTCATCCAACTTGTCCGAATAATTGTAAGGTGAATCTGTGATCGCAGATAGTTTTGTATGTGACCATCATCCTTTAGTGATCGTTTTTCAAAGTGGTTTTTAACCGTATTGGTTTCTGATTGGCTAACTCAATTTAAAACTAGATTTATTTTTATGTTTAATATAGACTTCTCTAAAATAATCTGTGTTGTGACTTCATATGGTCTATGGAAGAAATTATTCCTTTTATGCTGAAAAAAAGATAAAAAAAAATGATTGTTTTGTATGGTAATATTTATGATATTTTTAAGACTAGAGTGGTTGTAGGGTCCAATATAAGATGGGCTAGTTTGTTTTTGTTTTTGTTTTTATGTCTGAGATATTGAGAAGAAATCTTAATGGGTCCATGAGAGGTTTACATCAAAAATTTGTGGTACATAATTGCGTATAAGGAACAATTGTTAACAGTTAGCACTGTCTCGTGTCTAATTGTATGTCCTTGATGGGAAAATTGAAATAACATATGGAAATTAAATGCTCGCAAGTCGCAACTTTCACATAATATAGTGCCGGAGACAACATCTAAGTGTCAAGAAGCTCCCATATTAATGGGTTGATGTTAGACTAACCCATAAACTGGCGGGAATTACATGAACATGATGAGTCAGATTGTTGGGTGTCAACAACATCTACACGCGTCAACTCTGACAAAGGGAGTGGTGCTACACGTGAAGCTCGGGATAGTTGGGGCTATTGCCCAAGCAACGAAAAGGAAAGGTTACCTGACTAACCTATACGGACAGGAGCAAGGCAGTTTTCACATTTATAAATGGACCCTTGAGGTCTACTTTTGTGGGCTTGTTTCTCATGTTAGACCCCTTTTCTTCTTTAGTGACAGCTACGGCTCATACGATTTGTAGAATATGATTGAGAATGATAGTAAATGTAGTTTAATTGGTTCCATTTTGAAAACTAGTTTAGTTGGGGACTTACAGAAATATAGATTACCAAATGATTTTGTTTATGCTTATCTAGTCACCTTCTAACTGCACGGTTAGAGGTTCAAGTCCCGACTTTTACAACTTTCTAGTATGGAGATTTACACTTTTTGTTAACGATATATGAATGATTTATTTTAGTTTTCTTTTGTTGCATATTTCACGATGAGAATTGGATTGGTCCTCATACAGTCATACCAATTCATCATTGTGAATAAAGAAACTTAGATAATTAGATTGTTTATTTTTGATCGTTGCATTTTTCTTTGGTGCTTTAACTTTACTTAATGATTTGATTTGGTTTAGTTTGACCTACCTAGCTAGGTCTACCCCTCCAATTTAAAAGGACATCTACCCCTAATAACAAGTAGTATAGGACCTTCTGCTCGATGAGGTATGATGAGAGGCATGGACAATAGAACTCATTGGCCCCTAGCTAGTTTCTACTAATAATATTGAGTGGGTGTGCAACTAACTAGTTTGGTAGCAATCTTACCCTAAAATCAATCAAGAATTCGATACCTTACACGGAAGCCACTAATAATAGAAGTTCCACTGAGACAAAAATATTTGCCACCTTAGTGCATGTATATATATAGTTACGTCGCATCAGCATATCGACGGAGAAGTATGAAAAAATGAAGAACTATGGATGTTACGTAGTGTATCAAGCTATGTAACTTAGATGCCACTAGCCGTCCTAATTTTATCAGATACCACTGAAGTGACTCCACTGGTCTTCCTACAAGTCTACAACGTACTCTTAATTACATGAAAATACATCAGTGAGGAGGTTCCGATAACCCCTTTTATTCTTTTAACTGTTGTTTATGCATATGGTCTCAGACTCCAAACTAGAATATAATGTATATAGACGCATCACGCATACATGCCTCCGCCAAAAAGTCCCCTTTGTATCATGCCGCAGGTTATTAGACGACGTAATTATTTTTCTAGGTTTGATCTTAAGGATGCAGAAATGTAGATTACTGTGTTCATAGTGTTGGTATAATGGTATACTGCAAGATACAACAGGGATACCCATCAGGTAAAGAAAAAATGAAAATAAAAATTACACTATATCAGTTAATTAAGTGGTTGTTTGGTTGACATCAATTCATGTAGGAATTGAGAATTCCCATGAATTGAAAAAATGGCAAGTTGTTTGGTTGACCAAATTTTAGTGAAATGGAGGAATTACAAATTCATGGGAATTGGAAATTCCCACAAAATGTAGGAATTTGCTTACCCACTCCCCCCTTGGTCATTCACAATTCCCATGAATTGCAAATTCCTACATCTCAACCAAACAAGTTAATGTAAATCCCATGAAATTAATAAAAAAATTAAATTCATAGGAAGTAAAAATAGCTATAGGAATTGAATTCCTACATAAACCAAACAACCACTAAGTTAGCAGGATTGTCAAGATAAACAGTTGCATGGTACAATATTGCTTTGTTTACCTTTAGTTTATAGAAATTGAAATTGATATTGTGCCATCGGATTCGGATACCACACTCTTATGTACGATTTCAAATCCTCCAGGTAGGGACTACCAAACCGGAGGTGACGTCTAATTTAAATATCATCCGAATTAAATTCCAATGAAGATGGCCAAAAGCTAACATTATCATAGCCTATGTCATGTTTACGTGAAACTGAACCCAGTAGATATGTAGATTCAGCTATCAGAAATAATCAAAAGGATATATAGGTTTTGGTGGAAACCTGAGGCTACATATAACCTGTAATCTTAAAATACTTCATAGTGGCTTTAATTGATAAGGATTGGGAATGGGGTATATTTAGAGGAGTGCTTTTTTCTTTTCTGGGGCACACTCAACTACATGATTAAGTATCCTCAAAAAAAAAAAAAAAAAAAACTACATGATTAAGTACAAGGACAGTTTTCTTACAAGAAATTAAACACCACAAAAGATTACTAAAAAAGATAAGTTTCAGATGTTCAATTAATTATACGACAATGCCAAATATAATCCTAGATAATTGCCTTTTGTCAGTTTGTGGATAGTAACACATGGATAATTTTATGAGGGTTAATTTCAGACAAATTGTACTGTCAATTATTAGGACAACCTTAATTCTCAATATATAATTATTTAAAGTTAAGTAAAAATAATTACAATCTACTCCGTACAATGATATAATAATGATATTCGATAAAAGTATTGAAAACAACATAATAAACTCCCAAAATTGGATTTTTGGATAGAACTTAATTATTTCCTTCATAGTGTCATATAATAAGTGACCACAAAAATTTCTCCCTCAACTAGTTTAGTGAACTTGGTCCTTAATAGATTGTTAATTGCATGTTATGAACGGAATATAATATTGTCCTTTTTATGCCACGTACCCATGACCTAATTGGAATCTCTGACCTTGGTAAGATGTTTAAGATTTGCTGGATAGTCAAGGTGGATCGTGATATGGTAGCTCAGGCCCACAGTCTGGCTATAAATTGGAGTACAACTAATAACACAAGGACGACTGGGGTCAAGACTAATCGTTTATACTTTTGGTTGATCTTTGTCCAAAAAAAAAAAATTAAAATTAATTGGAATCTCAAGATTGTTCGTCCAGCTTTTTGCTTATTGATCAAATTGTCGCTTTAATATGGTGTTTAGGGTAAAGACACTTATCAATAATGATCCTCTATGGGGGTTTGACTAAGTGGATATAGATCAATCGAGTTCTGAAATGTAATCTAGCTTAGTCATTAATTGTGTACACTAGGTACTTAGTTATGATATAAACTATTAGACCACATAATAATATAGCTAGGTGGGTGTCTAGGTCTAGTATTACTGATTCATTAGAATCTTAGGTACGAAAAAATAATCTGAATTGACTGCTAACTTTTCGTCCTAATTACTTACTGATGTTTAATATTGATTTTAGTTGATAGCAACTTTATGGACTAACGCATTAAGTAATTAAATAATGCTACGTTCGTGCTTCACCTAAAGTGCAAAATATATAGTTGTACCATAAAAAAATGGTGGTAAGTTTTGTAGTCTTTGTCCCTTTTCCAGTGTGCATGTCAAGGTCCTGCACAAACAAACTACGGAGTACTCCTATCAGCTAGGCTTAAAACAGCATGAACGCAAGTATGTAACCGCCACCTTAATTTGACCTTGAACTTTTCTCATTTAGTCAGGATTTTGATGGATTATTGCTACGAAGTGTTATGTTGCATAATTGTACTCGGATAAGAGCACACAACTAACTAGGTAAAATCACATACTATACAAAGAAAAACATAATTCTGAAAGAAAAAAAGAAAGTAAAACCGCATGAGAGTCGTCCAAGGTCCAACCACAACGTACCCTTACAAAAAGAACGGTGAATGTCTTACTACGGCGTATTATCTTAGACATATACCACTGCACTGATAGTGTATTATGGTAAACCGGACATAAATTAGTTTCATCTCTTCTAAGATTTGTTGATACTAATACTATTTGATATCAAAAGAACGACAAGGAGTCAAGAACCCTCATGGTAGCCTCCTCAAACTGGCAAAAGTCTATGGTGATATGTGATTATCTAAAGCAATCACAATTTTGTTTATATGAATACAAATAGAAAGTTGGCATGATCATTTAACGTGAATTTGAAGGGAGAAGGAACGGGGAAAAGAATAGGAAGAAGCATGAAACTTCTATCACATATTATTATAAAGTACTAGCTAAAACTATGTTTGCATATAATATTATTTCGTGTAGTCCCCCTTTTAATTTGTTCTAATCCTTTACTTATTCAATCAATCAATATCGAAATCAAATCTTACTTTTTTTTTTGTAGCTAAGGGATCCTATCTTTCTCTTTCCTTCCTCTGAAAAGCTAGAAGAGCCACGAGTGCAATGATTGTTATGCATATTAAGGCAGCCCACAAAATACACAAAATTCTTCCTCTCTTTCTAACATGCACATGCGCACACTAAGTATCTGCCAACTAATGAAATACAAAGTTTGATTATTTAAGGAGTAAGGTCTCACTGGACAATATTTGTACATTAATTCAACCGATTTCATAATGTGTTTTTATTTCTTGAAAAGGCTATTATATAATAGTTTACATAAGATGTAGTACTCCGCTTAACTATGCGCGCTACCAGGGAAGAGCCCTAGCTATGGCCTATGGCGTACTCAATAGTGTGAAAGATAAATTGCAGCCCAAGTAGGATGATGTAGTGGTGGAGACACTCTTTAGGAAGGGGGTTTGCAAGACCCCACAATTTTTGGTGAAATACTAGAAAAATATTATATAAATATTAGATTCTGCTAATTTTTATGCTTTAATTAGATCCCATTTTCCCACACTAAAGGTTCTTAACTAGGCTAATATACTTTAGATTTATAGTTATTTAAAACCCCATACTCAAAATTTTCTAGCTATGCCACTAGAATTAGAGGCATTATGCGTACGAAGGAGTGAGACCAAAAAGCAACATTCAATCAGAATATCAGAATGGATCGATCAAGCTCTGTTATAATACTCCTACATGCAAAGAAAAGGTTACGTAGGTACGTTCATATTACATATTTGTTGGCAACGAATATAGATAGATCGATATTGAGAGAAAGAAAGGGTAAAAAGGTGCAGGCAGACTATATAGAATTATATAACCGTCGGGGAGAAGTTTGATAAAAGGAGAGATAAAGCATAGGGAGACTGGGAGAGCAAGAAGCTCTTACAAATGACGACCTAGCTGTTTTTTTTACAAAGATGTACTACCCATAATCCATATATATAGCAAGTACCTTAGAGGATTTATTGATACGAGTTAAGCCATTGGATAACAGGGCTCGATCACATCCTGTTCTAGCTCACATATGGTGTATGACTGTATGGTCTACACTCTACATGCACTCTTAACACTTATACACTCGATCGATGAGGTGTCAATCGGGCGGTTTGGTTCAGTTATGGATTGATTTTTCTCGATTTGGGTCATATCGGTTTCGGTTTGTATCGGTCATAATAGACATTCGAGTCCAGTCGGTTTCAGTTTGGGTAAATGTCGGTTCGGGTCATGTCAGTTAGTTTATTTAGTCGGATCGATTTCGATTTCGGTTCCTAAGCGGTCAATCGTTTTTGTACATTTTATCGCCTAATTCTTATCGCATTATAATGTTCAGTCATAAATATTTTGTTTTGCTTCTATGTTTGGGTCGTCTAATACAAATTGATTTAATTTGAGCTTAAATTTGACCAAAATTATAATAAATTAGTTTATTTTGGATTAT
>CAAKMY010007036.1:5348-27008 GCA_901111285.1 Corrigiola litoralis
GAAGGGCATCTTTAAGAGCTTAACTTCAGGATCTTGAAAACTCTGGGATGGAATCAGCGTGTTTTTATGGTTAACAAATAGATATAGCATATCATGTAATCTTTCTATAATCTGATCAGCATTCTAATTTATGAGGTCCTTTTCAGTTTCCACTGTTTCATGACATTATTTCTCGAGCATTCGTTTCTGGCTAGGATTGTATTCTTAAAGATTGTTTGAATCTTGCCATCTAAGGATTTCAATGCTTTGGTTTGCAGGCATGAAGTATACTTGACACAGTACAGGGCCATGTTTGTTGTTAACTGTGAAATTATGGACACAAAGGTTCTTCCACGAAGCCAGAAAAGGAGAAAGAACAGGAAGGGAAGAGAGCCTGCGCAAGCCGAAGAAAATTCAGAGAGTGATGAAGCAGTTAGGCAAGTCTGCTGCTCATCCTGCTCCACAGAGGTTGGAGTTATTGACAAGGATGAAGTTTATCATTTCTATGATGTCCTCCCAAGCGAGTCTTAACTCTTAAGCAACCATTTTTTTTGTTTATAATTGTGTCATGGCCGCCTGTAATTATTTGAGCTAGTTGACGTATCTGGTTCTTTTTAGATCAAATGTTTTTCATATTTACAAGCTGGTTACTTTTGGAGCTAATTTTCATTCTTCGGATATTGATCTTTACACGTATAGAAATCATTTTTTTTTTTTTTTTGTATATCGTTGAAACTTGAAACTATCTTAGCATGTCTTGCAGTCTTAGGAGCTGTATGAGATGCCATAGTACTTGTAAAGTTGCAATACTGATACAAAATGTAAGATGTAAGTGACCATAAAGACCTTCTCCACAGTCAATATTGCTAATTTCGATTCTTTTCAACTAACTAACCGGAATTTTTGGTCGCAATATGTGCCAATTTTTATGTTATTCAAATGATCTCGACATACACTTCAATTTTAAGAGACATAGGGCACAAATGATCAAACCAAATAAATATTTCTATTTCAATCCATCACATTCTTTTGTAACAATCAACTACAAAATACAAGTTAGCATTTTGTTCATTGAACATTAGTAGAGCTCTAACAAACAAAAGGCATTGATCGAGTTTATTATTAATCATCCTAAGACGAAGCATGCCAACAAAATTATATAGTTGTGATTAATTAAACTGTGTGATTTACATGTTATCATATTTGCTTGGGGTTGAACTGGTGCATATAAAAAATAGCGATTGCGTATCCCTCCAATCATTAGTTCATTACACAAACACACATTTCAGCCAAAAAGTATGAATAAAAACATAATGAAAAACAAAAAGAAAAGAGTGACTAACAATAAAAGGGCGCCAGCGCCTTATAATATCTTAGTTGCCGCCCTCTTTAGTATGGACATCCCTTTTGACTTGAGGGTTGCATTAAAGATAAAAAGGTACAGCCTTTGTAAAATTCCCACTATTTATATTCTTATCATTATTCTTAAATAGTACCAACCATGCACCTTTCACTAAGTCATTAATCATTTGCATATACTATATTACCTATGTGAATGTCATATGCCAATTTAGTTTTGGCCAAGGGAGCACATAAAGTCGCATATAAAAATAAGTCTAACATCTCGTGGTTGGAAGGTGAGAATAACACTATTGTGTCAAATCGCGATGCTTATGTCATATTGTCATATACCTGATGATCAAACTTAATTCACTAGACATTAAACTCTTTGTTATAGTTGATGATCTCTGATGTGCTTTTATTTTTCAGTTTTCTACTAATTTAAGGTGTGATAAGCAAAAAGGAAATAGTGGGTATTAGTGAAAATCCATGGAGCCACCTAGTCATCCAACGTATGATTTGGAGGCTGTTATTAAGCTTGCTCTTGCTGAGGATTCTGCTGACAAAGGTTGTTTCTTTTTTGCTGCTTAATTTTTACTATAAGTTGCTAAATTTATGTCTTTTTGTTTTAGTTTATTTATTTATTCATTTTTGTTGGTACATTGGAGCAGCTAATGCTGGGGGTTGAGAATGTGAGGATTCGAACATGGGACAAAACCAGGCAGGTTGAATTCCCAAACATTAGGCCATTTGGTAGGATCATATGGGGTTTTAGTGGGCAACTAAGATAGCGGTTGCAGGTGTCCAAAGAAAAATGGTAGGATGAGAGTAGTACAATGTATGGAAGTGAAGACCAGGGCACTTTAATGAATTAATGGGGATATGTTGTTTGTCCATTATTAGGCTTTACATAAGTGAAATGCAAGATGAAATATTTTGCGTCGATGTTGTGGTGGTCAGTCTTCATGTATGGATTTGAGGCCCTTGAATTTTGGTGGGAGGGGCATTTATCTGGTTTTGTTATGGATTTCTATTAGGGTCAAAGGAGGAGGAGAGTAATGAGAACAGTTAAAGTCGATGGATATTGCATTTCTTTATCGAGGAATTCTACTAGTTTAGGGCATAGTTATTTAGTTTGTGTTGCTTGCAGGGAGTTGGACTTATTAGCTAATGGTTTTGATTAGAATTCAGCCATATGCTGTTTTTGACCGGATGTGGAAGTGTGTCTAGAGCGTTTCTGGTAACTCTGGTGCAAGAAGGTTTGTGAGTCTTTTGTCAAGGGTAAGCACTTTTAGGATATATGAAGTTTTTTAGAGCTGATTGCATAGTTAAAAGAGAAAATCCGTTGGGTAAATGATGTTGTGGCATCAGCCCATATTGTAAGGCTTGTGAAACTCAAACCTAAACTTATCATAAAAGAACACTGTACAATAGCCAGAACTGTATGTAGCCATGTAGGTGTTTGTGGACCTTTTCTTCGAACATGGATGAGTGTTTGAGTTGGAGGATGATAGGTGCATTACATCCCGCCGTTTTCTGAATTGTTTGGAGAAGCTAAAAGGTGTATGCTTTGAGGTAGTCATATTTCTGCAGAGCTTAGAGGCGTCGAGTAGTCAACATCAGAGGAAGAGGTCCTCTGCAAGTTAGAAGTTAGTATGAGCTAAATTAATTTCAAAGTGTAAATTATTTGTGCCGTCATATGCTTTAAGTGAATTGGTTTGACAGTATTGTAGTATGTAACAATCTAATGGTCTCTATACAAGAATGCTAAAGTTTGAGCATTATCTAATTTCAAGTGATTGTACACTGGGGTGCAGGGGATGTAACATCTATGGCTACAATTCCAGAAAGCATGGAAGTGGAAGCTCAATTTTTGGCAAAAGAGGATGGAATTGTTGCAGGCATTTCTCTTGCAGAAATGATATTTCATGAGGTGGATCCTTCCCTAAAGGTAAGGCTTTATGAGCAACATGAATGGGATTAGTGCTATTTGTTTGGCTCTTGTACATAAAGAGGTGCACGATTTCAGGTGGAGTGGTTCCATAAGGATGGTGATCGTGTTCATAAAGGACTGAAACTGGGGAAGGTGTATGGTAATGGATTGAAGTAATTATTTACAATAGTTGGTTTGTGAAGAATTCACTGAAGTTTCTCTTTGAACAGCTTTGGTCTGTGACTTTCAATGCAGGTCGAGCACACAGTATAGTAGTTGCAGAAAGAGTGGTTCTGAACTTTATGCAAAGGATGAGCGGTATTGCAACACTCACCAAGGTATGTTGATGCATAAAAATGTGGTAAACTAGTTAAAAGGTACTAGGTAATACTAACTTACTAAGACGCATCTCAGCGGGCTCAACTGTAAGCCGGATTTCTGCACCCAGCTGCTTAGATGGAGATCCACTTGTAGACTCGACTCTATTTAGTTTTTGTTGGCTAAACTGAATTAAATTTATCCTTGATTCTCAAATGGGTGGAACCTTTCTCATCTGCTCACTGTATTACTTATAGAAGCCTTTTATTGCATTGGTTTATAGATGTTTCTGATCGACATCAACATTTTAAAATGACAGTTTGAGTTGTGTAAAATATCTTTTATAATATTAAAACTTTCACTTGCGGTTGTGGTTGTGTTACTACCTATGACAAACTTTTGATAACGTATTTGTCGCCGTATGCATTAATGAGTATGCAGGCCAAGTTGGTTGTATTTGTCTTAGAAGAATGAAGATACTTAATTTGGCTTTTACTTGGAAGTTCGACTTGGTTCTTCAGATGACTCTGCTCAATCACAATCTATAAGCTGGTCCATGCTTTATTAAGAGACAGGGCTGGCGAGGGTGATCTAGACATATAGGTTGCCAGCAAAAACAAAGGTTTTCTTATGAAAAGGAGGCACGGATGCCAGTACAATAATTATGAAGGAAGGATGGGTTTTGAAGCTATGGTAACCTTCAGAGGACATTAAATATGTACCACTAGGCTTATCTAGGCATAGTCGTAATTCACAAAGTATAGGATTCCTCAATAAGTAAGAAACTCCCTTTCGTGCTTCTCTGTTATACATGGATTTAACTCGCAGTAGATTACGATCTCAAAGCACTACCACCAATATCTTTAGGCTGCCATCAACATGTCATATTATCATTCATACTGTTCGGTTTGATATTGAAGATGATGTTTAGCAGAGCCATGATGTTTTATTATGTTGCATTTTACATGCCTTTTAGGCAATGGCTGATGCTGCATATCCTGCTGTTATCTTGGAGACAAGAAAGACTGCTCCAGGTTTACGCTTGGTGGATAAATGGGCGGTATAGATCTTTCTTGTTATTATTTTTCCGTAGATGTCTGAACTCTGAAGTAATTTGTTTTAGTTGCTTTCAAAAAAAAAAAAAAAAAAAAACACAAGTGATTTGATTGAGTTTGGTATTCATTCTGCTCTTAGGTTCTTATTGGTGGAGGCAAGAATCACAGGCTTGGTCTGTTTGATATGGTGTTGATCAAAGATAATCATATATCAATTGCTGGAGGTGTGACAAACGCCTTGAAGTCTGCAGACCATTATTTGAAGCAAAACAATCTCCAGATGGAGGTTGAGGTGATATATTAGTCTGACTGTTAATAGTTTTGTTCTGCTCTAGTGTTCTCCATTGATTGCCTATTCTCAATGATAACTGGGGTGTATAACAGGCTATCAATTGTAGAATCTTTGCCAGTTGTTATGTTTGACATCCGCGCCTTCTTTTATTTTTGTTTAAAACAGGTAGAGACCAGAACCCTAGAGGAACTAAAGGAGGTATTGGAGTATGCATCCCAGAATAAAACTTCCTTGACACGAATTATGTTGGATAATATGGTTATCCCGCTAGCTAGTGGAGAATTTGATGTTTCAATGCTCAAAGAAGCTGTCAAAATGATTGATGGAAGATTTGAGACTGAGGTACTTAGTCCTGGAGTAAACTATTGTTGGATTGCATTTGCTGTTACGTATGTGCTTTCAAGTTTCAGTAGGATACATCTAATTCCTATATAGTATCATTGCATACAGATGATTAAAGAAAATAAACGTGATAACCAGTACTCCAATAGCATTTATGAGAATAAGTGATTGCTAATATCTTTATTCCCATGCCCCAAAAGAAAAAAGTAAAAAAAAAAACACCAACAAAGACTCAAGAAGAAGTAGAAAATGAACATTTAGAATAGATTGACCAAGATGAGAGAGAGACGTGAAAGAGAAAACATATAACTAAAGCAAGAATGTAGGTGTATGATAGGGATAACCATTTGACTTGTTTGCAGATAGAGGAGAGAAACTAGCAATCAGATTTTTAGTAAAATAAACTGTTCAGCATGGACATTTTCGATTTCCATTTCAGTACCACATACCTGTGCAAAATGCCTCCCCTGTCCAGACCTACATAAGCTTCATTTTCTAATCTGGCAGGGTTGACAACTTTTGTTATATTCCGATATACAACAACCTCAGACGAAAGTACAAAACTGCTGAGTGCGGAAAATTGACTAGATTTATCTCATTCCTCTGTTTCATATAATAAATACGGAGTATGTCAAGATATGTAAGCAATTTCTCATTTGGACAACTTAAGAACAACTCTCATTTCTAGGAATTCCTTCTGTTTTTATCAAGTCGCTGTGGGGGTTGGCTGTGTCAAACTGGGGAGAACTGCGGATTGCCACTTTCCCATATCTGGTTGCCGCCAATTGTAGAATCCATTCGAGAAATGTTTTTTATGAAAAATAGTCATCTATTTCTGACTTACTAAAACCAAGCATCCTTTTCGCATTGAGAATATCTACAGATCTAGTCATACATGAGGTGTGAATTGCATCATATATGACTCTCACCTCTGTTGCTGAAGCTGTTTTTTTAATGATTATTATTGTGTGAGCTGAAAATATCGGTTGCTTTGTTGAACGTTCAGTATCCGTGGACCAATTCACATTTAATGAGTAGTTATGCTGTTTACTAATTGCTATTTTAACAGGCATCTGGAAATGTTACCCTGGACACAGTACACCAAATTGGACAAACTGGAGTGACCTATATTTCTAGGTAAGAACAAAGTCTTAGTTGTTGATAAATTCTGTGTCACTTATTGAACTCATGTTGTGTGTGAGTCGTGGACTCATGGCCATTGTTATGGAAGCTATGTCACTGAAAATAGTGCGGAGAGAGAAATTTTTTCTGATGATAATCGGCAACTTAAGGTTTGAATATCTGGGATACCCGAGGTTAGTCTTCTAAGATGAAAAAGTAGTTAGGCTGCACTAGTTAGCTGGTTTCGATTGTGAAAGTGAGGCCTCATTTAGTTAAAACAAGCTGAAAGAATGAAATTGCTGGGAAACAAGCAATATTTGTTTTGCACTGGAAGTTTGGTGAGAACGCATTGTTGGCTCTGACACTTTCATGCAATATATTGTCTATACTTGGCTGGCTTAACTGACATTATTTACTTTGTAGAAATAGATGATATAAAAGTTTACTGCAAAGTGAGCCTTAAGATAAGGTATGCATTTCTTGGAGATGTGCAGGACTAGTTTGTGAATGATTTCTTGTTTGTGTCGGGCCTGGCTGTGCTGTTCATACCTTAGCACTAAATTAGGTACATGCTCCTGTCAGACAGATGATTGAGAAAGAGATTGAGCCGAGTCTGACTCTAGAATGAGCTAATGGCTAATAACAAAGCTGAACTGCGCTGAAACATTCAGACTAAAAGGAACAAAGGAGAATAGAATTGTACATGCTCCCGTGGACACTTGGTTTGAATCGTCCAAATTACTATTGAGCATATTTTTGCTTTCTATTAGTTTACCAACTTTTGTAATTGTCCTTTGCGGAGAGGAACATGCCTCTCGTGCACCCAATCTTTACATGGAGTATGGACTAAGGAAAATACTAATCAGATAGCTAGATGCTATTTGGGATTCACGACCCAGCATGTGAATTCTGGCAACCACAAATAAGCCAAGCTGTCCAATTTGACCTATGTTCTAGCTCTGATTTGGTTGCCTACTGATAGTTTTTCTTAGATCTACTAGTCTTTATCTAGGGTTTGAGCTAAAGGTTCATCTCTGGTACTAGACCTAATATAGCAGTAGTTCACTTGGTACTGTATAGATCTATTAGAAGTTCAGCTTTCCTTCAATCTTGAAGTGTGGCGATTCTTTCTGGAACCGGAAATTCTCAGCCTCAGACTAGTCCTCACTATCGACATCTACCTTTTTGCTTATGCTAATGTCAGTTTCTACAATCATGTTTATTTCAGACTTTTCTTATAACCAGTAATATTACCTGCCTTGTGGTTGATCTTACTTGTCATAGAGTTGTGTCCTTGTTTTCATTTCTTAATTTGGTCCTCTACAGGTAGTCTCTCACCTTTATTACCCCTAAAAAAAAGGATAACTATGGGAGGGGTTTGATCTCTACTTATTTGGGCAAACATAGTCTTCATACTTTTGTAAAGTGATCATGAAAGTTGCTTTGCGTTTTATCTTATGCAGTTCCTCATGAACATATGCTTTAGTAGCTTAAGCCTCTAGCATGTCTTAAACTCCCCACTCCTTTGTGGAAACATGTTGATAATTGATGAACTATGGCTAGTAATGAATTGTCAACAGTATATACAAGTAAAGAGAAAGCTAATGTCCTGATTTGCATGTGTTGCATCTTTGTCCTCCGCATCCACTCTTTTCCAGAAGAGACAGTTGAGTCGAACGTCTCGAAGTTTAAAAGAAACAAGCATATCAAATTACTTTTAATTCTTAGCATTGCTTGGGCACTGGGATTTTGGATTGCTCACTATCAGGATTTACGTTGACTCGTTGTGCTGTTATTTCCGTCGTACTCAAGCATCAGTACTATGCCTCCTTTATTTAATAGTGAATTTAAACCATTGAACACAATTTAATTCTCTTTGTTTTGCAGTGGAGCATTGACGCATTCAGTGAGAGCTCTTGACATCTCTCTTAAGATCGACACAGAGCTCGCCCTCGAAGTTGGGAGGCGAACAAATCGTGCATGATTCTGAAGCCTTGTAAATTATCATCAAGTTTGCTGCCTCTTGTCTATTGACTACTGACAATGATTAGCTTTTTCTCCAACCACCATTGAGGAAAAATGCCATTATCCCATTGCTAAGTCAGGTTGTAATACTTTGTCCTTGTATCACTGACACTCCCATAGTTACACAACAACTCAGCAAGGCTCATCGTAAGATGCTGGCCTGATAAAGCACCATTCATTTTGGCGGTTATGCTATTTTACAGAATGTAATGTGGAAACAACTGATAGTATGAAGTCTCACAGTATCCATTTCTATAACCAACTAAATGATAGAGAGAAGTTACTAAACAAGGTGTATCTTTCTTCCTAGATTCTTACTATTATTCCGGATCCTATATCGACACAAGTACATAACCCCCTCTTAAAATATAGAAAGTTCTAGCATTGTTAATAAAATCCAACACTGAAGTTCAACATCAGTAGGTGCATTATATTCAAAAGAGATGGTTTGCTTTGGAAGCTTCTACAACATTCGAACTTCTCAATTTGTGCTAAACATAGTCAAGTATTCAGGGTTGAATCTACACTCAAGTTGACGCATAAAAATTGGAGTTCTACAACTCAAATTTGACCATGTACTGCAGGTCAAGAATGTTCTAATCAGGGCCTAGCGCACAGTGGCTAATCTTGTACAACATTTTGGCGTGCACTATTTTATACTATTGTCTATAAACTTTTTTACCACTTTTCTACTGTTTTTTAGTATTTTTTTAAGTAACCAGTACACTTCAAGCTACCCAATTTCCTCTCTCTGCTAGCACATGAAAAGTATAATAACTTAGACACGACAAAATGGATAAACTCAAATTCTTTTGAGAATCTCACTTTGCAGCCATTCCATTATTACACCGGTTACGTAATACGTCTTGCTAGTTTGCTACTAATATGTCAACTTTGACGATGAACTAATCACATGTCAACGTGTAGTCGTGTACGTGAGCTAAGCTCTGCTGATCGATTAATAGTCATACAGTGTTTTTACAAGATTTTACTTGCAAAGCGCAGAACTAGATGGTTCGTAACTTGATATAGTACGTAGTAACTTATATTATTTCATTCGTTTCATTATAATAGTACAAGATACTCCTACTTCAGACTGTTCAGACATTCGTGCGTCAAAGCCTAGGGAAACAGAATCAGGGCTTATGGTCCTAAGGAAAGGGCCCATTTGGACTTCCCTATTATAGTATGATCAAGTCCAAATTTGGGTCATGGTTGGGGGCCCATTGTGTTATAAAATAAACGACAAGAATTCCTTGTGTAATGTAATTAGATTATAATTTGTATGAATGCTAATTGGGCGTCTTGTACTAGTACTATGCGACATGATTACCTAACATAATAATGAGATTATAATCTTATTGTTTCATGTGATTGCTTGGATGTCATATCTATTTTTCAAATGGGGAATTATTATCAGAAATCAAAAGGAGTATATCAAATCTTGGCATCATTTTCAATCATTATTTAGACTTTTCATTGAGTATGATTGTAGTGGTTACCAAAAGAGCAATCAAATTAGAGGAGTAAGGTTGGCTCAATAATTAGGCATCTAACTTGTATTGGGATTGTCTCAAGTTCGTATCTCCACCTCTTTCCAAACAATATTAGTTATTCCAGTGTACTAAAAAAAGGAACAGTACGTAATATTATAGACTCTAGACAAATTAGAAAAATTTAATTAATTAAGTATGTTCGTATATTAATGTGTATATATACAAGAAATGATATTGTTTGAGAGAGGAATTGTACTCATCTTAGTTGCTCATGCTTCAAATAGGCAAAGCCCAAATTATATACTAATTGCCCTTCAAAATCATGTCCATTTCTAAAAGACCTTTTAGGGTTTGTCCATTTCTAACTTAAGTTATCCTCTATACTACCACTTTTAAAATCTCCAAAATTAAGTAGTGGATAAAAAGTGTACAAAACTAGAAATAAACATGTCAATCTAAAATTGCAATCTCAAGAGAATTAAGTAGCAAAATTAGTTTAACCCACCAACATTATATGTTAAATAGATATCTTATATGGATGTTAGAAAATCTAGTTGGTTACATAGTTAAAAAGTGGTACACTGATTTAGTATCAAGCTTCAAACACATTTGGGTACTTGCATCACTAGGGTCATTGTAATTTCTTATATATTAGGACCCAAAAAATAAATCCTTATATATGAAAAAGGATTGTTATTATATAACTTCTTTTGCATGTACTAATGTTGATTATTACAAATTATAAAAGGAAAATAAAATTAAAGATGACAGGTTAACTATGTGAGACGTAATTGGTAGTTTAATTTTAAGTTTCTAGTTCAAGCAAAGAGGACACAATAGCGTTAGAGTTCAAAACGGAGAATTTTATCTTCATAGAATCCTTCTTACAAAACCAATGACGTTTAGAACCAAATAAGAAAAGCTCCCAAAAAATATCATCACAACTTTTTTTTGTTTGTCTGTGTGAAAAGAGTACATACAGAGTAAGTCACATACTCACATATGAGAATCGAACACTCACTCTTATAAAGAATAAAGAAGCTCTAACCATCTCAAATAACTCTTAAAGAAAGTTTTATACGAGACCGTCTAATTTTAGTCAAGATTAGAGGGTTTTTTTTTGGGTAAAAAGATTATAGGGTTTTAGAGTAGTCACTATTTCGATTTGAAGTGATCCCTTCTATTACAATTTTAATGAGGAATAATCTTTTAAATTTAATTTATAACTAAATCTACATTAAATTAAAATTAAACTATATAATAATAATTTATGTAACTTTTATTCTCATGTCATTGCAATATTAAAGATTTGTATTTACCATCGAAGAAACCGCGTGGCCATGGTGGAATAGGTGGGCAACAATGATTGAAAATAGCACAAAGGTCAAAAGTTGTACGTTTATTAAATCATGTAGCCTTTTAAATATTGTATGAAAAGATAATCTTCTTTATTAGTGTTAAAAGAACCAAATTGTACTATTTAATTGCACTACCTTATACTACTCCTAGTCTACTATCGATTCACACACACAAAACTATCTAACACTGATAGTGATCGTCTTTCGAAAGGGTTATTACGCCCATCCTTCCAAGTATTTTCACACTGAAAGAGGGTTTCTTGAAAAGTGGTGATGGTTACTATCATAAACGAATCATTTTTAATGGATATTTGGTTCATGATAGGAATCAATCAAAGCGAATTATTAAATTGTTTGTTTGGTTTATAGTATTTTGGAATATATCATATTATACTATTGTACTGCTTCAGCTACTATTGAATTGAGGTAACATTTCAAGGGATAATGGAGCTAACATTAAGAATGAGATGTACATAAGGAGGTGGTGGATGGAGGAGGAAGAAATCGGGAGACGATCATCGGGGGGAAAACTATTATCTCAGTGGGGAGATAGATAACTATTATTCTCGTTTTTGGAGGTAACTATACCCTCTTCCCACCGTTTTTCTCTTTCCTCCACCATCATCACTTCATCAAGTCATTCATGCTCTCTGTAATTTTCGCCAATAACCCCCCTTAATTGTTCCTCTCAATCCAGGCGAGCCCTTATCAACAATTATAGAGTAATAGATAAATTGTTACATTCTAATCAATTCTCAATGGATATCAGTTAGAAACATATTTTTGCCTTATGTGTCCCGATAACCTTTTTGTTAGACATTTTGCCACCTTAACTTTTTTAAACGAAGAGGAGTAAAAATGACGTACGGATTGAAAGTCCATTCTATTCAGGAGGTGTTCCGATTTTGAATCCTTATATTCTCATCCCTTCATTATTAGTTGTTCTAATATATACAAACCAAAATTACTTTTGTAATGGCCTTATTTGACTATAATTGTTTCAATGTAAAATTCATTGTCGATAACATTGGTGGTTAATAATAGCTCTTATGCAACTAATGCAAGGATATAACCATTTGACATGAGATTATGAGAATTGATTAAGAGTGTATGCAAATTAGCAAATGTAAGGAGGTATTGGACAAATCTGGCCTTGGCAAGTTGCAATTTGCAAAATGTGATATATGCAAATTTGCAATGATAGCCAGGTGTCAATATCTTTCACTGACTACCTGCTCACTGACTGCAATAAGTGAGCTACAATTCTTCCTACGCGTTTATAAAGCTCGTGCTAATAACGCTTGTTCTTCTTTAATTTCAGTTAAGGCCTACAGGCAAATGTGGTTTAACGTTGAATAATGTTAAAAGGTTGACCGATTAAGACTTTTGGCTAGTCAATATGTTCAGGAGGGCTATTATTTGAAATTTGAAGTCTCTTTTGCATCGTCTTTTAGAGTCTCTTCTCACACGACTAGAGATGAATATTATAGCGTAGAAAAGAAGAAAGTACTGCAATAACATAAAGAATTACATTGTGATAATCAAGATTGTTCTAGGCCACAATGAAAATAACGAATAATGACTCTCAAATAATTACAACTATGCAAAATATCAGACTATTAGATATATGGTTATAACTCGAAATTGCTACAACTTAGTTTACCAAGAGTTGGAAGAATGATTGTTTCTTTTGGATTCACTGATCTCCGAGAAATGATATTAGTAGGATTGATTGATTCTTTCTTTCTCTTTGTAAAATAACGGGAACATCATTTAATTTTTGAAAGAGAAAAAATTGGTGAACTTAAAAGCAATAACAAGTACTGTAAGGATTTTTTTATATTTCTAATGGAACCCCTTTATTCATGGGCCTTATAACACTACATTTCCTCATCTAGGCTCAATGCCGACCCTAACAATACTAATTTTGGTTTGAAATTTGATCACAAAGTCGTTGATAAGAATCGAACTCTATTCGGGCAAAAGCTCTAAACACTTGAGCTAACATTTTTTTTCCCGACCCAGGCAATAATGTGAAGAAGTCTGCACACATCGTTGACATAGTCTAATGTACCTTCCGTCTTTACAAAACACTTATTATTCTCATTTTCTAGATCAGATTTTTCCTTTACATTTATCTCAATTTACATAGTGAAATAAATGCAAAAGTTAATATCATAGACGTAGATTACATCATGAATCTAATTAGATACTTTCATTGTTTTTTATACGACTCGTGGTATCTTTAAAAAGACTCATTTCATGATTATCATCACTACACTTTACATGATAACAACGTAAGCTAATGTTACGCTCGTAGAATAGAGTTTAGAGTGAAGTGAGCTACATGCTCCATTATAAGGCTTTACTTCCTCATTGTCACTAGAGATCTGTACTGTCCAAAATCAAAGAGGAATGACTATAATTTATGCAGATTGTCATTCAAATTATCCAAACAATCCTTATCGAATAATAAAATATCGAGAACCAAATAAAACACCTCCCTTTATAGTTTGTTGAGACATTAGTAAAAAAATGAAGCGTCCACTTGTAAATCACAAATTACATACTCCACCCTAGGGCTCAAATTCCATATTATCACTAGCTGATCAGAGTTTGGGACTCACAATTTCAAGGTCTAAGATCGGACCACTTCTTAAACTAATTGTGACATGATACACATGACACGGCCATACACATATGGGCTTATGGATTCGTAATATAGCTTTGGCCTCTCTTCTTACTTCCTAAAAAGAAATTGACAACTTGACACTGGACACCGTAATTGTATTGGCAAATAGATAACCTAGTAACCTAACGGGTCAATTATCATCAGTCCAAAAACAAAGAAACACAAGTAGACTAAACTAAAGAGTAAAGACTTACAAGTGATTCAAGTGAAGTGAGTTGTCGAGAGCTAGCGCGTAGACTCCACCCGACCCAAACCCTAACGTAGGAAACAACGAGAAGAGACAGACAGGTTACAATAAATGGGCCCCACCCCAGAAGCAAAGTGGGGTCCAATAAAAGGCCATACCCCACCCTCCCCATGTGCCCTCCTTCCTGTCTCCACCACCACCACCTCTTCTCTTCCTTATCTCTCTCTCTCTCTTAATCATTACTCTCCCTTCTCAGTTCTCCCCCACTATACCATACCATTCTTTCTTACTCACCTGGGTCACCCCTTTCTCATAGAGACAGTAGTAGTATAATCTATCTTACTATATCCCCTTATTTCCCGGGGTCCCCTTTAATTAAAATAAAAATAACACCAGTCTTTTTTTAATTTGATCTTATTTCTTCATGTCGCCAGCTGACTCTACAACTCCCAACGGGACCGGAGTAGTTGGTGTTGGTGCCCAGTTACTCGACAACGGTAACAACAACAACAACAACAACCAGCACACGGTGACGACGACGGCAGTTAAGAAAGCTCCAGCTAAGGACAGGCACAGCAAGGTAGACGGGCGGGGCAGGAGGATACGCATGCCGATCATCTGTGCGGCACGTGTCTTCCAGCTCACCCGCGAGCTGGGCCACAAGTCGGATGGCCAGACCATTGAGTGGCTCCTTCGCCAAGCCGAGCCTTCCATTATTGCTGCCACCGGCACTGGCACCACACCGGCTTCCTTTTCTACTTCCTCGCCTCACACGTCACACCTCCACCACAACAACACTCACAATCATAGTAGTCATAGTCATAGTCAGCATCAGCATCAGCTACTGCAGCTTCGGTCCGCGGGGCCTACCTCGTCGTCGAGTTCCGACCCGAAGCCCACCCCGTTCCTGCTCGGGAAGCGGCTTCGGACCAGTGCTGAGGAGAGCGAGGCGCAGAATGGGGGTGGGATTGTGGATAAGGAGGATGTTGTTACAACGGCGACACTTGGGCCCGGGTACTGGGCCATACCGGCCAGGCCGGATTTCTGGAGCTTTGCTGCTGCTGCTGGCCCGGAGATGGTGGGTGGGATGATGGGCTCACAGGCCCAAGCGCAGGCCCAGGCAGCGGCTGCGATGGCGGGGAGGTTGTTTGGTCATCAGCATCAGCATCAGCAACAGCAGCAGCAGCAACAGAATTATATGTCTATTGGGCAGGGGCACCATCTTAATTTGCTCGCTTCGCTTTCGGGTGCGCCTGCTTCTGGAGCGGGGGGGTCGGGGGGTGGTAGGAGGGAGGATGATCCTCGCTGATTGGGTTCGCGGTCGCATTGCAGTGTTATTGTAAGTAAATACGTAAAGTAAGGAGGAGGAGGAGGAGGAGGAGGAGAATTGTGCATTTTGTTGTTTTGTATGTGTGTGTGAGAGAGCAGGAATTTCTAGGGTTAGGGTTTATGAATTTTAGTTAAAAGGCTGGGTGAAGTACTCCGTATATGATTGTTGTGTTACATTTTGTGTGTTTGAGTGAGTGAGAGTGTTCTTTCTAGAAGGAGAAGAAAGGACATTTGATTAGTAGTAATTTGTAGGGGGTTTGCTGTTTGATTGATTGAAATTCAATTTTAGGGTTTTAGTATCCCAACAATCGAATTGCTTGCTGTTTCCGAAATTCTTAGGGTTTTAGGGTTTTTCGATTTTTGCTCTGCTGCTGCTGCTTGGGAAGGAAGGTGATGATGACAAGAAGTGGTGAACTTCATTGTACTATTAAATTGTTTGTGAGCAGAGTTTTTGGATTTGTTCAAGTATATGGTGAGGGAATTCAATGGAAGGATTTTCTCGCACTTGCGTATCTTGAGACTATTGAATGAATAATCAACATCTTCATTAAAGCTGCATTACATTGCATTGTGTGGCCTGTTTTGCTAAATTCGACAGAAATTGGGGTTTATGGCCATTTTGGCGAATGCCCGAGTGACTTCAGTTTGCAGGAAGTTCGCATTTTGGGGGTTGTTTGTGTGAACTCTACGTGGTTCTGCCGGAACGTACTCTGTTGCTTCTGTATGCTGGAGTAGTTGTGCTGCTGAGTTTGGGTGGACTCGACTCCTGGCATTGTAATGGTTGTTTTGCCTTCATCTCGTCTTTGCACCTTTTGTTATCTAGGATCTCCAAGGAGATGATTCTGCACAAGCGGAGTGTAGCTGATGGTCATTGTTTGTTAAGGGCTGTAATGTTTTTGGGTTAGAATTTTTGTGAGTTTGTCTTTCTAGCCATTTAATTCTGTGATCAAAGCGATCAAATTAGCACGCAGAAGAAGAATAATGTCACTCTTGTATGTAATGTTTGTCAATTCAGATTGCTTCGCCTTTTGTGGGTGCTCAGGGTGTGAATAAAGAAACCCATCATCTTTTGCTCTAGGTCTTTCTTTGCTCTGCACTTCTACTCAATATGTTGCTCAGTATATGTGTCGATTTTCCTCTGCTGAGGAGTGCATAGTGATGTCTTGCTTGAGATGTACACTGTTTTCCTGTTCTATTATTGCATTGACAAAGTTGTGGTTGTTCTCCCACATGTCAGTTGTCCTTTGAATCATACGTTTGCCTTCATTTCACCAGACAGAATGCTACAGTGCTACATTGAAGCATCAGAATAGTTGGTATGACTTCTAAAGAGTTTGCAATTTTGCTCTTTTAGGTGATTTGATAATGATAAGAAACGCTTGGATGCTGTTGCTTCAACTTTCTACTTCCAAGTTTTATTGTTTAAGACTTTTTAGGTCAACTTATTAGCTGTAGCTTCAGAATTTAAGTGACCTGTCCTGGAGGCGTTCTCCAGTTTGATGTGAGTGTGACCCCACAAATCAAGTGTTAGTTCAGAGTTCAGACTCCAGAGTAGTTTTTGCCTATTGAAGATGAGTTACAAGGTTACTGAGTTACTCCGTAAGTAGGATTTACAAACCTATTGAGGCGTGGACTGGTTAGCTAATGGTGTGTTTCGCAAAATAGCAAATCACTTTTCGTCAAGCGCCACTGTTGCGGCATGAACTCAAGAACATTGATCGTTCATGAGAACTTAGCGGCCGTGGCTTGGCCACATCTTGTTCGTAGATGATTTTTTCTAGGGGATGTGCCCCTTTAGTGAACGAAATTATATTGACAAGTATTTAGAATTCGATAAGGGTAAAAATTACAGCAATATTAAGAAAATCACTATCGCGTTTTAAATCTTCGATCTATACTGAACATGATTACATGAAGTGTGCTGAATACTAAGGAGACAGAAAGTAAGTTTGGCTGAAGGGAGTACTCAAACCATGCATCTTAACTTTACTTAGTGGTGAAAAAGAGAGGCATGGGAGGGAAAGGTTTGCAGATTCAAAGAAGATGTTACAGTAGTAAACTTTACCTTCTTTTGTAGCCTCCTCATAATCAATGCCAATGATTTTTCACCAGCTCATATGCTTGAGTTGGTGGTAGTATCTTTTCCTACTTTAGGATGGGTTTTATGCCCAATAAATTGCACACTTTGTAAAATCAGTTACTATACATCGGAGAAAAGTAAATGTGACCAGACGTCCAGCTTTGAGTCTTTATATGATTCTGTTCTAGAAATGAAAATCTTGTTCTACCTACAAACGAGACCCTCGATAAAAGTCATGTTTTCATTGTTTCACATTTTTCAAAAGATCTAAATATTTATCTAAATAGTGTTCGATAAATATTGGGTCTATCCCCAGGAAATTACCCCGAGCATAAAGAAAATAATGGCGGCAGGTTTCCACATTAAAAAGAAAAGAAAAACTATGATCTATCTATATTCAGTTCAGCTTTGTAAAAGCAAGTATGTTTGCATGTATGCAGCAGTAAATTGATGTAATCAAGAACCTAGTCATGTAACCAAAATTCACTGTGTGTCACATAAGCAAAGACATAATGAGTGACGAAGAAAAGGGGATAAGAGTGAAAATGGTATAGGTTGGCAAGCACTTTGCTGTCACTGAACATCTAACATGTTTGGTGGATTGAGGTGGTTTATGGTTGTCCCTTTACTTTCTTTCCAAAATCCTCCTGTTGGCTATCAATGACACAGGACAAAGCACAATAAAACGCGTTACACGTCGCCATTTCGTGTGCTTTTCTATTGGACTGCGCTGATAGTATTTGATACCCAAACAGTTGATTTTTAATGGTCTTTTGTCTTCTGGACTGGCTGGGATATTGTGGGCAGGACCTTGTAGTTGGTCCATTTTTTAATTTGGAATTGGTTGCAGTGCAATTGTCTTCGCATTTGTCTCAACTCTCAAGTCTCAACAATGCACTTTATTATAGTCCATAAAAATTGGCTTTTTGGGTACATTTTGATTTTCCGGAAAAAAGTTCTGAAAATGACAAACTATGCTTCTAAGGTATATTGTAGCATAATTAGAGCATATGACGATGCCATTTATTCGTCTTGATAGATTTTCGGTGTGTTTAACGCTCGATTCAAGTATGTGAACAATGGGCAAAACCGATGGTTTGTGCTATGTGTAGGGTACTTTTTGCTATTCTTATTGTTCTATTCTTCATTATATATGTCTAGAATTCCTCCTGCCAATTTTCGCCCGATTCTATTTTGGAGCCGAAACGAGGTTTTTTCGTGGGTTATATTCCACAAAAATCGGCTTTTTGGGTCGATGTTTGATTTTCCGGAAAAAGTTCCGAAAGTGACCAAGCATACTCCTAGGGTATATTGGAGCATAATTGGAGCATAGGAAAATGCAATGACTTCCTCTTGATTGATTTACGGTGTGTTTATCGCTCAATTCGAGCATGTGAATAATGGGCACAACCGTTGTTTTGGGCTATGCCTAAGCTACTTTTTGCCAATTTTATTGTTCTATTTTTCATTAATCATTATATGTGTTTAGGATTTCTTCTGCCAAATTTTCGTCCGATTCTATTTCGGAGCCGAAACGAGGTTTTTTTAGTGAGTTATAGTTCACAAAACCCGGCTTTTTAGGTAGATTTTTGATTTTCCTCAAAAAGTTCCGAAAATGACAAACTATGCTTCTAAGGTATATTGGAGCATAATCGGAGCATATGACAATGCCATTTATTCGTCTTGATAGATTTACGGTGTGTTTATCGCTTGATTCAAGTATGTGAATAATGAGCAAAACCGATGGTTTGGGCTATGTGTAGGCTACTTTTTGCCAATCTTATTGTTCTATTCTTCATTATATATGTCTAAGATTTCTCCTGCCAATTTTCGTCCGATTCTATTTTGGGGCAGAAACGAGGTTTTTTCGTGGGTTATATTCTACAAACACCGGCTTTTTGGGTCGATTTTTGATTTTCCGGAAAAAGTTCCGAAAGTGACCAAGCATACTCCTAGAGTATATTGGAGCATAGGACAATGCAATGACGTCCTCTTGATTGATTTACGGTGTGTTTATCGCTCAATTCGAACATGTGAATAATGGGCACAACCGTTGGTTTGGGCTATGCCTAAACTACTTTTTGCCAATTTTATTGTTCTATTTTTCATTAATCATTAAATGTGTCTAGGATTTCTTCTGCCAATTTTCGTCCGATTCTATTTCGGGGCCGAACGAGGTTTTTTAGTGAGTTATAATTCACAAAACCCGGCTTTTTAGGTAGATTTTTGATTTTCCGGAAAAAGATCCGAAAGTGACCAAGCATGCTCCTAGGGTATATTGGAGCTATATGAGGATGACATTCTTTCGTCTTGATAAATTTACGGTGTGTTTATCTCTCGATTCGAGCATGTAAATAATGGGCGAAACCGATAGTTTGGGCTATGCCTAGACTACATTTTGCTACTTTTATTGTTCTATTATTCATTATATGTGTCTAGGATTCCTCCATTCAATTTTCGTCTAATTCTATTTCAGGGCCGAATCGAGATTTTTTCGTGGGTAGTCCACAAAAACCAGCTTTTTGGATCGATTTTTGATTTTTCGGAAAAACTTCCGAAAGTGACCAAGCATGCTCCTAGGGTATATTGGAGCATAATTGGAGCATATGACAATGTCATTCCTTCGTCTTCATAGATTTACGGTAAGTTTATTGATTGAATTGAGCATGTGAATAATGGGAAAAACCGTTGGTTTGGGCTATGTGTAGGCTACTTTATAGCCAATTTTGTTGTTCTAATCTTCATTATATTTGTCTAGGATTCCTCCTGCCAATATTCGTCTGATTCTATTTCGGGGTCGAAACGTGGCTTTTTCGTGAGTTATAGTCCACAAAAACCGGCTTTTTGGGTCGAATTTTGATTTTATAGAAAAAGATCCGACAGTGACCAATTAAACATGCTCCTAGGGTATATCGGAGCATATGACAATGCCATTCTTTTGTCTTGATAGATTTACGGTGTGTTTATCTCTCGATTCGAGCATGTAAATAATGGGCAAAACCAATGGTTTGGGCTATGTCTAGGCTACTTTTTGCTACTTTAATTGTTCTATTATTCATTATATGTGTCTAGGATTCCTCCTTTCAATTTTCGTCTGAATCTATTTTAGGGCCGAAATGACTTTTTTTCGTGGGTTATATTCCACAAAAACCGGCTTTTTGGGTGGATTTTTGATTTTCCGGAAAAAGATCTGAAAGTGACCAAGCATGCTCCTAGGGTATATTGGAGCCTAATTGGAGCATATGACAATGCAATGACTTCCTCTTGATTGATTCACGGTGTGATTATCGCTCGATTCTAGCATGTGAATAATGGGCAAAACCGATGGTTTGGGCTATGCCTAAGCTACTTTTTGCTACTTTTATTGTTGCATTCTTCATTATATTTGTCTAGGATTCCTCCTGTTAATTTTCGTCCGAATTTATTTCGGGGCCGAAACGAGGTTTTTCGTTGGTAAAACCGGCTTTTTGGGTCGATTTTTGATTTTCCGAATAAAGATCCGAAAGTGGCCAAGCATGCTCCTAGGGTATATTGGAGCATAATCGGAGCATATGACAATGTCATTCCTTCGTCTTGATAGATTTACGGTGTTTTAATCAATCGAGTGGAGCATGTGAATAATGGGTAAAACCGATGGTTTAGGCTATGTTTAGGCTACTTTTTGCCAATTTTATTGTTCTATTCTTCATTATATGTGTCTAGGATTCCTCCTGCCAATTTTCGTTAGATTCTATTTCGGGGCCGAAATGAGGTTTTTTCGTTGGTTATAGTCCACAAAAACCGGTTTTTTGGGTCGAATTTTGGTTTACTGAATAAAGATCCGAAAGTATCCAAGCATGCTCCTAGGGTATATTGGAACATAATTGGAGCATAGGACGATGCAATGATTTCCTCTTGATAGATTTACGGTGTGTTTATCGCTCGATTCGAGCATGTGAATAACGGGAAAAACCAATGATTTGGGCTAGGCCTAGGTTACTTTTTGCCAATTTTATTGTTCTATTTTTCATTATACTTGTCTAGGAATCTTCCGGCCAATTTTCGTCCGATTCTATTTCGGGGCCAAAACGAGGTTTTTTCGTGGGTTATAGTTCATAGAAACCGGCTTTTT
>CAAKMY010007047.1:0-10412 GCA_901111285.1 Corrigiola litoralis
ATCCAATAAAATATATGTAGATCAATAGTTGATTTATTTATTTGGGGTGGATTAGTATTTTAGGAAATAAAGTATGTGGGAATTGTGAATGACCAAGGGGGGAGTGGGTGAGCGAATTCCCACATCTTATGGGAATTTCTAATTCCTCCATTTTCCTAAAATTTGGTTAACCAAACAAACTTCCAAAATTTTAATTCATGGGAATTGCCAATTCCTGCATTAGTTACTGTCAACCAAACCAAACAACCACTAAGTCATTTAGAATTCACCCTCCCAACTCACGTTCACAATTCTTTCAACTACCATCTCCACAAATATGAACAAGGAAAACCCCAATTTACTAATCACATAAAAGGCAAATAATTATGTAGTTTTTTAAACACATATATCTATAGCCCCAACAAACTATTTTCCATTTTGCCCTTAGTTTCCCAATGAAAATAACCTAAAAGTCTATGTGATTACCAATCATAATAGTTATAGTACCTTACCTCAATTCTCACATAACAAAAGAGCTTAATAATTGCGATAACTTCTCATTGTTGGCTTTTAGGCTCTACCCATAGTTCGGAGTCCAACTCTTACATCCTAACAAGATCTTGCACAGGTCATGTCAATGGAGGCCCATATATAAATTAAGTACACAAAACTCTAATTAATTTACGCTGTTAGGCAAACCAACAATAAAGTAGCGCATTTTTATCAAATAAAAAGCAAATCATCTGGAAAGACGGTCTAATGTAGACGTGTTTACTATTGGACTTAAATTAGTCACTATTGAGCTTTAAATGGTCACTTATTGTTAACACAAAGATAAAGTAGCCACACGGAGACCACTATATACCCCTTCTAATTTAAACATAAAATTAGATGCATGGCTTATGAGAGACTGTTAAATGAATTGGTGGTGTGAATTGAGAAACAAAGTCATATTTTTGATACCATCTAACCGCAGAAAAAACTTTTAATAGTTCTGGATATCGCTCGGCATATGCTGAAATATTTGAGTGCTACCCATCTAATGTTTGTTGATCATCCATTATTGACTAATAGGAGTAAGCTGCAATTACATTTGTTAAATAGGATAAAACAAGTTGAGTTTAGATCGGGTTAACTTCATATCGGCTTGTTATCGGATACTGGATTCCTCGGTTCGGGTCCAGTCATGTTAAAATGATTTGGTTATAAAAAATTCACTTGTCTTCTTGTATTCAAGGTAGATCCAGTCATTTTTTATTCGGATCAATATTGGGTTTGTGTATACTCGGTTAAGATTTGAGCGTTATATGCTATGTTTTCTATAATCATTCCTTATCTATGGTAATAAACTCTTATAACCTTTGGAGAGAAGAGAATTACTCTCAGAGTGTATGTGTAACGACCATCAATTAAAAACTGGAACCTTTTATGAGGGGGAAAAATGGATGAGTAAAAAAATTAGGCCCGCCGTACTGCCCACAAAAATGAGCAGAGTCGAACGACAATAGCGAGACGTGTGTGGGGTAGCTCCGTTCTAGCTCACTTAACACTTGTGGGAAGGGTATGCTATATATATACGAAGTAAAACAAAATAGAGTTTTCATTTTTTTTACCAATGTGAGACTTTAGAAAAAAAGAACTATATGGAAGTTACGTTCTTTTCTCTATGCATTACGTCTATAATCAGGAGGGAAAGCAGCGATATGTGTGAGGGAGGGAGGAGGAGAGCAGGGGCGAGGTGGGGGAATAGCAAGAAAGAGAGAATAAGAAGGTTGACGTTGACGGGGTATGGAGTCAGGGCCGTTGATGGGGGAGGGGTGGATGTATGGGCAGTGGGGCAGAGGTGGGCCAGGAGGTGTGTGAAAATGAAAATGAGAGAAGGAAGATGTTCAAAGAGTGAGTTGGGAGCGGTAAGTATTGAGCCTTTTGTATTGGACTTGGGAGTATACTAATCTCGCACAAGACCTATTATTAGAAATGGGAAAATGAGATGTACCTATAGGGTGGGTGCTAGAAATGGTTACCATTTTGGTACCCACCCTCTCACATGAATTTATAAATTTGTATTTTATTTTAAAATGATAAATTGTTTTGAAATGATGGTTGTCAAAATGGTACCATGCGGTAATTCTGTATCACCCTTAACCGACTAAACAAATCACTTTTATAATTCATCAATAACATAATTTGTTTGTCATATTGGCTAACGTACAAATGTAATTCAATTGAGACTTTGGTGATGAAGGGAGTACGTAAGGGGCACAAAACATTCAAGGGATAACATATGATGATATGAAGTGTATCCATACTCATTACATGTACTTATCCACTTATCCACAATATCAGAGTTATTCTAATAAACAAGAAAGAGTCAACATAAGAGAAATTCACTTTTGAGAGTAAATCATGTACTTAATCCTTCAAATATGATATGTCAGAGTCGATTAGGTTTGAGTAAAAGGAATATTGATATTGTAGGCAAAAAAAGGAACCTTTGTACTAAATTCTTTTTTTTTTTTTTTTTTTTTGTAACATGGGAATCTGCAGCCGTTAATTTTGGTGTGTTCTGGATAAATCATCAGGTGTACGCAATAGCATGCAAACTACACACACCAGTTAGCCGTACTTTGTTACCCACGTGACAGGCTCAATATGAGATCAAAAGGAATCTCTCCTCCCATCTTAACCACTTGAATCAACTCAATTAGTTACCAAATTCTTATCTTGATGTCTAATCAAATCTATAAATTTGGAGCAATGATAAACTGTCAACCCAAGTGCCACATAATGATTGCTTTGGATAGTGGTTAAATATCCACGTCAAGTATAGTTTCATGATCATTAAGGATTAGAATTGCATACTGATAGATAAAATATGGTTAACTTTAGGATTTGAGTTCGAGGTTCATTTTCACCCATTAGCCGCGTGTTATGGCTTGACTTTGGCCTTCCTACTCCCAAAAAACTTTTGACTTTGTGAGAGTCCAAAAACAACTTCAAGTTAATGAATTGTGCTTGTAATAATCAAATGGGCGGACCGCACAGATTATGAAGTCTAAGGTTCACGTTTTCATTTGTTTGTATTTTGAACAAGAAACGCGAAGTCATACGTAAACGTGATCAAAACATACTTTTGTAGTGCCAGTACCAACCAGGCAACCAGTCCAAGGAAAGAGAAATTGAAAGTGCATTTTCCTTAACTTATATGTGCAAATCAGTGAAAGTGTATGTAAATTTTCCTTAACCTATGTGAGCAATTTATTTAGAACAAGGGGACATGAGAATACATATACTCTTGGTCTAGAGTAGAAGTATCTATTCCTTTGAAGAATGGAGAGGGACTCATTTCTACATCACAAGAAAATATGGATTATTAAGGAGCCGGAAGTTTACACTTATTGAGAATATTCTAATTTCAAATAAAGGGTACCAATTAAAAGTCAAATATTTGATATGTACTTGGTACAAATTGTTAAATTTTTTTTACAAAAAGAAGGATTTTAATTAATCAAATAATGATATGACATCTCATTTCGAATTGAAATGATTTTCATATACTTTTGAACAGACTAAAAAAGAAAAATAAGCAATGGTCTCACGAGTGCTAGTTTCGACTCAAGAATAAAAGCAAAGAGCCCGAAAGATATTGGCTTAAATCATATTTAAAGTTCAAGATAATTTTTTTTTTTGTTTTTGGCACACAAATAGTTATTAAGTAAAGCTAAATGTAAACACTAAACTCATGCTCTCTAATTAATTAACCGAAACTAGTCAATGATTCTCCGCAATCAGATTCTGTATTGACAATGGTGATGAAATTTCTCAACGTATTAAAAAGCAAATATCACCCAAGAACATTAAGTCAGACTATTCACTATTTATTTATAAATTTTAAAACTTAAAAGTCTCTTCACAAATATAGTTTGACCTTGATAGTGAGAAAATAAGACTTCAAGGCTATTAGGTGGCCGATGTATAAGATGTTAACGTCTACGTAATCACATTTTGTTTTCTTTGACGTGAACGGTAAACTTTCATCACCAAAATTAAGTACTCACTTTGCTTTAGTATATTTGCAATATTTTCTTTATAATGTTAATAGCTAGCTTCAAGCCAGAGGTATGAGAAGCCTTATGAAGACAACTATTAACCTTAGACATGATAGTAATGGATCAGTTGTATTGCTTTTGTGGAACGATGTTTGTACATGATATATAGTGTGATTTCTACTAATTTGTAGATGATTTGATATATTTACATAGATTAATGCTTTAAGTAAAATCAAGAATTTTGGTTCTTTTGTTGTGATATACTTGGTCAAGATTAACCTATTGTGATATTGGGAGTTAAAGTTATAAAATCAATGGTGATTGTCACATGGTTTATGTTCA
Source organism: Corrigiola litoralis (assembly GCA_901111285.1). Classification (NCBI taxonomy): domain Eukaryota; kingdom Viridiplantae; phylum Streptophyta; class Magnoliopsida; order Caryophyllales; family Caryophyllaceae; genus Corrigiola; species Corrigiola litoralis. The sequence goes on from CAAKMY010007047.1 coordinate 4,371, forward strand.
TTTGGCTAGAGAATTTCTTATGTTATATTGCCAGTTAGGATTATCATGTGAACCTTATATAATGGTTGGAGAAAGAATATTGGTTCACATGTTTTTATATGATGAGATTATGGAAAGAATGATTTTTCGTGATGAATTGTTGTCATAGTTATTTATTGTTTGTTTTATGAATGAACTTGTTTAATTTGATATATCTACTACTGTTGTGGTGAGCACGGTGGTATTATGACCCTTTTGCATGATGAGATTCAGAAGAGGTAAATTGATAGTATATTTTATTGTGGGTTCTCATTGTGATGTAAGAATATATGATTCCATAGAATAATCAAAGTGTAAGTGAAATTCATTTTTTGCATATTTTTGCACTTTGTTTGGAGATATATAAAATCTAATTACACTTAAATGAGCAAGGCTATAAATTGTTGGTTGATAAAGCTTACTGGATATTACACAATTATGGCCTTACGGGTGCTACAAAAACCGTCCACTTTTGTACTAAGTTTTTCTCATGTTGTTATTTGTGTTGTCCATCAAGATGTGTGTGTACTATGGTAACAAAATGACATAGGTACATTGGTCAAGAGACTCGAGAGTATTGTAGAAATAAATCTTGCAATTGTATTCGTGAGTGGTGAGAGGATTATCGTTGATCCAATAATTAAAGACACAACATGAATATCATAGAGCAGTACAGTCAAGAAAATGAAGTTGAATTTCATTTGTTCAGTATTCTTTGTTGATGTTTGAACTTCTCACTGTGAGGATGGGTTAATAATCAAGGCAGATCCTCAGAGTAGCGAGTGCTCGATAGGCTATCCTCATATTTATAAATTTTAGAAAAGGTATAGAATTGGTACAAATGTGTTAAAAAAAGGTAGAAAAGAGTAAAAAATGGTATAAAATATAAGCTACTCTCAATGTAGACTACCCCCATTTTGAAGTATTGGATCCGCCCTTTGTAATTAATAATTTCATGCAAAGACTTATGTCGGTAAATTATACTCATTCCTATGAGTTAATGGGTCTTAGGTCTTAATAGATCCATATCCCAATATTTTTGGTGGTCCCGTTAAAACATACTAGATGGAGTTACCACTTAGTTGTTGTATTTGAGGTTGAATGTTGGCGCTTAATGCATTCATATCCCTATGTGTTGAGCGGTTCGAATTTGATGGAATTGATGGATGCACCATCTTATTACTACATGTTAAGCTGAATTGAGATCATTATAGAACTAAGTAGGTGGGTTTGAGATCACTGAAATCACTTTTAAGAATTTCTTCTTTACAGTGGAAAATTCACAAGTCAAATTCAATTTTATGTCATGGAGCAATTAACCTTTACTTTATATTTGAGTTTTTCACCTGCCCCTAGAGGCAGAGATAAACCATCATGTCTTCCTTTGTTTTATGGTGATAGCAATATAGAATTTGCATCATGGTTGTTTGTTGTTGAAGAGTACTTTGAACATGATATGTTTTCTGATGGAAGAAAGTTTGTGATAATTATTTCTAGCTTTAAAGGTTTTTCTTTGTTGTGGTATAGAAGACTTGGAGTGGTTTGATTGATTAAAGGCAAGGAAAATATGTGTTTTTGAACATCTGCTTTGTTTCTACCCAAAGGAATAATAAAGCATATTATAAGCTTATGTAGGGCTTTTATGTTGGGTTATGAGCAAGGAAAGAAGGAAATGGTTTTCCTGAGTTGCTCTGCAATTTGCAGGGATAACAAATTTGGGAAATATGGGGATAAAAGAGGCTCTAGTTTGAAACAAAGTTGTCATGGTTAAGTGACTATGGAGGCTATACATTTCCCAATCCGGTGTTTGGTCTTGTTGGGTAAAGAAATATCTACTCAAAAAACAGTCTATACATACAAAAGTGAGGAAAGTGAGATAAATGATGCACCCATATTTTCTTATATAGTTCAAAGTAAAAGTTACTTAATAAGATGTGTGCGATAACTTACAATTAGAGCTGATCAAATTGCTCAGGGCCAGCCAGATTTTGGGTTCAGTTTAGACCTAAGGTCAAGCCAAGAAGCCCGGCCCGAAAATCTTTTTTTTTTAATTATTTTAAGTCTATTGAAGCATTCTGGAATTTTTTTTTTTCTCTAGAAAAAAATGTATGTTTCGATAACCACATTTGCATAAATATCGAAAAAAATAAGTAGATTAAAAAAAAAACACCTCAAACGGACAATCAAGATGAGAGTCATTTTTATGGGCTTGTTGGGTACTTCAACTTTTTAAACAGCCAAAGCCTCTTCCAATAAATGTTAGTGAAACCTATCATTCCTTAAGCCCAAGTTTATATTTGCATATGTGCGTGTTTTATTTTTCTTTAATATCTATTTCAATTCTTTACGTTTTGGCATGTTACCTTAACCATATATTCATCTCTAACTAACTCGATTATTTTTTCCTCACATAACCTGTGTATGAACTTCAAATTGATCAAGTTGGAAAGATCTTCACTATCAATAAGAACGGTATAAAGCTATTGAGTTCAATTATACCTCAAGAAATAGATTTGGCAAGAGTTCAAGTTGTACAATCAAGGTGATCTTGTTAAAAAAGAAGCCAATAATGCCCCATATTTGAATTTTTGGTTAAGGATCGGATATGAAAAATATGAAGTTTTGGTAAGAGCATATACTATACAAACTATGTGATCGGGCAAAAAAGAAAAATAATCAATTTGAAATCCTAAGAGATACTTTATACCATACCAAATTTGCAAATACTTTCTCTGATTTTTTATATTTTCTTTTCAATCATTATGTTCATTCAAACACTATATATTGATGTCTTCTTCTTTTCTTATCATCATTGATATACAACAACTCTTTTCAAAGTTCTAAGCCCTTACTCTCAACCAAAGTATAAAATGACTTTTAACAAGAATAATTTTGTTATCATTGTCATGTTACTCTCAAGTTTAACCTCCTCTTTTGTACAAGCCGATAACAGCACATTAGCCGAGAAAATGTGTGGCATAGTCTCCGCTCCATTGTCTTGTATCATTTGTGTTAATAATAGTGGTCGCGACATTGAGACAGATGTTGATGTCATTGAAGCAATTCTACGATGTGCAGATCATGATACATACCAATTGTTAACAGACACACAAAACATTTCCAGCAATCCATCAACTGGTGTCAGTGTAAGAAATGCACTTAACCAATGTGTCCCCTTATTTCAAAATGTTTTAAACAATGGTGATATTGTTCGCCAACAAACTGCTAGTAGGGCATTCAAGACTGCAATATCTTCGATTAATTCGTTGATTTATCAGAAATTTGATCAATGCAACTCAGATCTCAAACAATCTGGTATTACAATACCACCTCTTTTGGTTACGGAAATGGCTAACGTTCAAATAGATTATATTACTGCTTCACAGTTATTGTCTAATGTAAGCCCTAACTAGCTAGTGGCACAACTCATATTAGTTATTCTATACCACACATGGATATTAGAGGTTTGATTTTTACTTGATAGAAAGTATATTATACTTATACATTTGAGTAATTTCCTGTTTCACAATTATGGATAATGGTAATTTCATATGTAATTTAATTCAAGCTGTCAACTTTTGCAATCCATTGAATGTGAATCATATGGTTAGTTTGAAATTTTACAATTTCCATGATGGTACTGTGAGAATGGATTCAATTTGTCAAACTAAGAATAAGATTTTGATATAAGGTTTTGTTGACTTATATGGTTTACAGGTTAATGTCCTTTATGTGTAGTTAAGATTCAATGAACAAAGAAAAAACACAAATTATTTAGGAAGAAATTTTTAGAGTCAAGGTCAAGGGTGATCTAAGTTTTAACATACCGATACATTTTCATAACCTAAAAGGAAAAGTGCTTGTATTCTTTGCTTGACAAAGGAAAATAAATATGCACGATGAAATTACAAACTGTGAAACAGCAACAACAACATGCAACAACAACAATGCATTATGTATCCATCTTTAGACGAGGTATGGAGAGGTCAATGTGCAACCGACCTTACCCCTAACTAATCTACTAAACAAGAAAAGTAATTGTTTGCAAATAAGAGTGCAACGTCATATTGTACTATAATTTTATACTCTTTTCATTTAATGATAAATATTAGATGTCCTAATTTTTACTTTAGATATGAGAAAAAATCCTTAGTGGTGTTTATTTCACCCATGCCAAAAAATATTTTAAAGATGCTTTTACCATGATCAGATATGAGACAAAATTGCTTTTAATTTAGATATGAGACAAAATCCTTATTGTCATTTCGACGCTCATACTTTGATAAATAATAACTTCAAATATATAATGGATATGTACTAGCTTTTAATTTAGATAGGAGACCAAATATTTAGTGCCGTTTAGACGATCTTACTTTGATAAATTATAACTTCAAATACATAATTGATTTCTAAAATGTTACATTAATGTGCATGAAAAAAAATGGTGTAAATTTATTGGGATATAGAAAATAGTTGATAGTACATAGAGATAACAATAAGAATCATAATCCTTTAAAAAGAAAGATAAAGAGAAACGATTTACAGATGAGGTATTTAATCCGAGATTAGGGGTCGGTCCAACGTCAGCAGCTTGCGCCCACCATACGCCCTTTATACTTTTTTTTTTTTTTTTTTTGAAGGATTATACTTTAATCTTATCCTAATACTACTAGGACGTCAGTTTCCTACTTATATATATCATGTTCTCAGTAAACCAACCCCATGTTTTTTTCTTATCCTACATTTCTAATTCGGTGTGCTTTGAACAAGTCCATACCATCCTCTTAAATTGGCTCACATAATTTTTTCCTCCGAAGTTAAAATCTCACCTTCCTTTTCTCTCCTAAAACCCTACAAAACCTACCATACACGCAAAACTCAACTATCAACCAACTCTTTCTTGTTTGTCCAACTAAACCACTATCTCACCCTCTAAAAGAACCAAAGACAAATAAACTAAACTCTCAAAGCAATGATGAAGGGCAAAACTCATCACAACAAGTTCTTGAGAATCATCTCAATGCCAATAAGAGCACTAGCCAAAGCCAGAGACCTCTACGTCCGCAGCATGAACAACTATGCTGATAGGGTGTGTTATGGCGCGGCCGGGTTTGGTGGATCAGTGTATGCTGATCCATTAACTAGGAGCTTCAGCACGAACTCGACGAGATCAAGCGACAACGATGACTTCAAAGAGCTTGTAAGGGCGGCATCAACTAGTACCTTGGGGAACAGAATTGATCTAAGTTCTGTTCTTTCTAGTAGCGCGAGTGCTAGAGAAACAAACACATCAAGTACATTAATGCAGCAACAGAAGAGTAACTTGGGTGGATTAAAGAGAGTTCCTAGGAGTGCTAGTGTTGGCATGGCAATGATTGAAGAAGATAAGCCTTGTGAGTTTGATGATGCTAATGTTGGCCGTCATGGGGTAAATGATAATGGTGATGCCGATAAGAAGCAGAAGAGTAGGCTTTTTCCTAGGAGTAGGAGTTACGCTGTTGGTGCAACTAATTAAGAGGGGTAGTACTGCTGTGTTATGATCATCTAAAAATCAGTTGAATTGATGGAACTAGAATGCGTCATTAGGTGTTTTTGGTTTAGTGATCATTGTTCTTTGTTTCTTTTCGTATTAAATTCCTGAAGATAAGGCTTGGTTTCTTTATGATCCCATCCCCCTTTATGGGTTGTGTGGATAATGTTGTCGATCATCTATTTCTTGTAAATATGATCTATGTAATGAGTATCATGTTGTTTTGCCGTGAAACAAGATGTCGAACTGTACGAGTTCTATTTTTTGTTTTTTTTTTTTTGTTTTAGATTGGAGCAATTAATATTTCGGAGAAATAGATATGAGAACTCGAACCTAAGACAGCTTTCAAGCGAGTTGAACTCTGACTTATTAGATTATATTTGATAAAATTGACTGAAAAGGTACTTAAAAACTGAAAAAGTGACTGAAACTTTTAGATCAAGTACATCACTTTATTATTTCAAGTAGCTATAACTAGTTGCAAAGCCCGTGCG
>CAAKMY010007069.1:0-27366 GCA_901111285.1 Corrigiola litoralis
AAAAGCGCTGGGCAAAACGCTCCAACGCGCCCCGCGCCTAGGCGCGCCTAGAGCGCGCTTTTTACAACTAAGCTTCTGATTAATATTTTCAAAAGGCAGTGGCCTTTGTCAGGCATGTACACTATCTATTTAACTCTCCAGGTTGACTACATACTTAATTTGCACTTTAAAACTTCTTTCTGCCTGTCGCTGGCAATTTGTTACTGTTGGCTTGTTTCCAGAGTTATGCATTATTTTTGGGGTAGTTAGAGATACATGTATCAGTTGACTAGATTACTGATGCTAATCTGCATGTATAATTTGGTTTGCTAGAATTACTGAGTATAATGTATGTATAGTGCATCTACGTATGAACTTTCTATATCTATAGTGTTTTAATTTACTTCCACTGAAGTTGCTTCAATGATATGCTTGTGACATGCTCTGTATCTGACTTGTTTTCAATTAAAATTTTTATAACTCTCAAAAATCTGTCCACAGAATGAAGCAGTGCTTAAGGCCTGTTCAGAGCAGCCACCTTCAAAGTCGAATGATCTAAATGATGGCTTAGCAAATAGTGGAGAGACCAGACATGGTTCTTAAACATACCAGAGGCATGAAGGATGAGCTTATGGAGTCACAACGGTTATTCTTTGCAACTCTATGAAGATCTTTCCTGCTTTGATTGTTCTTGAAAAGTTTCTTTTTGAATTGCATCACCTATTTCTCGGAAAATATGACTGCTCGACCTTGATAAACTTTTTAAAGTTACTCCTGTTTAGTGATATGTATCTCAAAATAGATTAGGACAAGACTATCATCTATCAAGTTTTATTGTCTTTTTATTTCCACATCCCTTTGGTGCTCAATAGTAACAGCGTAAATTTCATTGATATAGCTTATGTGTATGGATAAATTCCAACTATTATTATGCTCTTGCCTACACCCTGATATAACTAAGGAACCTTCTGTGCTTGCTCTATAATCTGGTAATTATTAGGAGCATGGCTTTCAAAGTAAGCTAAAAGCATCTATGAAAATTAAACTCTTTTTGGGTTACTTCATGTCGCATTTATCTGTCACAGAAACTTTTCTGCTAAATCTCTCTAGTTTCCCTATCACAAACCTCCTGGAGCCTGATATTTTTAGGACCCATCATCTACTTGTTTATCATATGCTCTTTATCCCTCGCTCTGTTTTTAATTTTTGTTCCTAAGATATTCAAAATGAGTCCTCTGTGTTTAGTAATTTTTATCCACAACTATGAGTCCTTTGTAATAACTAATTATTATATATAGTTGCGAGTCCTGAAAGAGAATGTTTGCTGAACATTATTATATTAAATTGTTGCGAGCTGAAAGGCCCCCTGTATCTGGGAAATAGGTTTTGTTGTTGAAATGCCATGTCACTTTTGACTGAACTTAGGGGATAATGTGTTGTCATGAGCAATATTGGGAGCTCCAGTTTGTTGGAAGGTTGTATATATTTATTCCTATGTCTTTGCTTCTTTGGTTAAGAATCAAAAGGATTGCTTTTTTGTCAGCATACTGTGTGAAGGGTTAGGCTAATTATCTAAGTTTCCTGCTAAAAAAATCATATGATATGTATGGTGGTGGTTGGTCATGGGTGATGTCCCTTCTCATCTTGAAAGGGTATATAGAACATTGGGTTTTTGTAGGTAGAACTTTTCTAATGCAGCTTGTCTTTGAGATAAATATGCTGCATCTTATGTTTTATGCTGGTCCATGTAGACATGAAAGCGAGTTTTTTGAGGATAAGCATAAACCTTGGAGCCAATTCTCACTGAGTGCGATTGTGCCCTTTGGAGCCTGTTTCTTGGAACTTAGATTATCGATCTTGATGTTTACGATATACAGGGACAGGAAACAAAGTGTGTAGGATATGTTCAATGTAATCTCAATATGGAGTGTTAGGGGAGCAGCTAGCATGACTGGTAAAGTTATCCTTTTCAAGGTCTAGGAACTTAAAACTTCACGGCTTCCTGTTTCTATGCGGAAAGCTTTCATTAAGGCACCATCAGGCTTCACGTAATTTATTCATTTTGGACATTTTGTTTTGTGGTGTTATGATGATTGACTTGGTCTCATCACCTAGCAACAAGTTCTTATTCCCTCAACTAAAAAGCAAGGGAAGTACACGGGAAAGCCCCCATCTTTGGGGTGTGCTGTGTGCACTCTGCAGATTTACCTCGACGACCTACTGTCAAGAGCATAAATAACATCATCTCGCGGAGGAAGTTTAAAAATCAATTATTTTTTTTAATTGGCTCTGGGGTGCGATGCTTTTCTAGCCAATTAGTAAATTTTATTGTGTTTCAGAGATATTTGGTAATAGTTTGGTTTTTAAACTATGTTGCTTATATTCGGATGTCTTAGAACTCATGTATGTTGGATTGGATTTTTTTTTTTATTTAACGGTGTGATTGAATTCTGCTGGTTATAACCGATATACTAGGAAAAGAAGTGCCCATCTTTTCTAACACTGGCGACAGTGGCTTGAATGGTGAAGCTGGGAGGGGGATGAAATCTTTTGAGTTGTGTATTACTGTGTACATTTAAGCTTAATGCCTCCTATGATTGTGCGGTGAATTATTCATAGGATTGGATGTCTGAACACTGGCTTGTGCCTTAGGAGGTGATCAACCTGTAGTGATTCTTCATAGGTGTACTTAAAGAAATCTCCTGGAACCTTTTGCCTAGATAAACGTGACCAACTATTTAGAGTATGATCGCGGTGCTCTCTTTACAGGTTTTAGCCATAACTTGACATCTAGGTTTCCCCTACGGCCAATAGTTATTTGCCATGTTTCCTCTAGCAAAGATACATATTCTATACTTCTAACTCTAATACTACCAAACAAATTTGAGACTGAGCCCCAACCACTAGGCTAAACCCCTAATGATCAGTATTAGTAAGCCTTATCCGTAATGTTGTCATGGTGTGAGGGGAACAATTTCGTATTAAGCCACATTGTTTCTTTCGTCCAAGTGATGATAGTTTCCTATTTGGGAACAAGTGAAGGGGGAACGCCTTGGTAACCATAATATCGGATGTATTTCTTTCATCTCTTTCTCTTCTCTTCCTTCCTGCAATTGTAACCAAATGACAGAAATGCCTGTTTTGATGATTCACTACTCACTAGTCGAAACACCCTAAAAAAGAAAGACATTCTAAATCCTTTTCCTTCTATTGCCTTTTTCTTTCGTTTCACTTGGCTTTTCCTTTCCTCCAACCCTGTTCCATTACCCGAAGTAAGTGTTAAGTAGCCTGTGTACTCCACTGTCCCAAATAACAACTTGCATGTGCACCCTTCTTGCTTTTAATGGTCTAGGACGTGCTGTAATTTTTGATTGCGAAGTGCAAGTTCTAGTTCTTGGACGTATATCATATATATGTCACTTTAATAGAGCAAATGCAAAATACAGGAAAAGGGATTTATCATATTCCATTTATCCTCATGCTGGTTGTTGCCGACTTGCCAGCTCCATGTGCGAATCTTTTGATGAGCTCATCAGCTCATATTCTTCCAAATTTGTTTGGAGCAAATTAAACTCTGATAAGCAACTAACCTCTCTGAAATCAAAAGTGACCTCTCAACTGTTCATGTTGCTGCTTTTCAAACTTGCTCTTTTATATACAGTTGGCAACACTTTGTGTTGCTGGAACCTTCAGACTAGTGGTGCGTATAGTGAGCTAAACCAAATTTTAACTTTAGCCGAAAAAACCTGACAGAAACCTCACAATAATGGTATTTGATTAATCCTAATGTCCTTGTGTGTCCATTTTTTGGAGTTAGAAGTCAGGTACTCTTAGCTAGCTTTGAGTTTTGTTAATTCTTTTGGGTGGGAGGGGGGGGGGGGGATACAGGCTTTGTGGTTGATAGTAGAGCCTAATCTACTCATTTTTTCCAATCAGAATTAAGTAAAGATAGGAGTATAAGCAAGGGGAGCAAATTCAACCCAAAAATTCGCAAACCACAAATATGAACCAAATAACATGTATTACATCCAACTAATAATGGATTTATTACTTAAAGATGTATTATTTGCTAGGCCGTCAGCTAATCCATTTACTTCCCATCACTGAAACCAGTTTCACCCTCCTCAAAATCTGTAGAAAATTCTTCAACTTTTAGGTTCCCATTTTACACAGCGCATTTGAAGACTTTGAATCGTAAGCGAGTCCATGTAGATATACGTATAAATGTAATGATGTAAAGTAAAAGAGCTATAGGTGATGTGAGGTTTTGGATGTATCATGTACTGAGTTGCTAGTGCGAAGGACAAGTAACATGTTTTTGCTCCCATGTCAAGGAACTAGAACTAGAATAGGAACCGATCACCTACAATGAATCCATGATCATGTTAATGATATGTGAGCAGGAAGCACTCACTTAGCCGTTTTCTTACAGCTGACAATCACCAATGTCATTGTCGTTGCCCTTGACTATCGAGAGTTGAAGAGGGTCCTAGTTTTTAATGGCAACGGCAATTGGATGATGATCATCAAGGGGTTGTAAGTTTTATGGGACAATTTCATGAAATGGTCTCCCTTTCATTTTTCCTTCTTACAATCATTTTCCTGTAAACTTGTTTTCCAGCGTGATTCCTGAGCGTATCAGAATTATAAAATGGCCAGTCTTGATTATTGGGAGTATCAGGCTATCAACCATCTAAGTAGAGGGTGAACTGCTGATGATGTGGTAGCAGAATAAGTGGTTTTGCGACTTCAGTGAGTTCCTCCCTTTCAATGATATTAGGCTTGAATGAGTTGAGGTCTGGAGTAAGGTTTGCGCAATTGCACTTATGCAGACCTTTTTTCAGTAAATGAGTAGCTTACAGGAAAACTAGAGACAATCAGAAAGATGAGATGTCATTGTTATGCTGAGATACTATGGTAAACCCTTTAAACTTAGCCTTGTCCAACCAAGTACTAGTAGTAGGCAATTGAAGTGGGGTTGTATTTGGAGCCAGTCAACCAACACCAATTGATGCATCAATTCCCTGTCTGCTAGGTAAACACCAGTAGGAGAATACCAATCTGCCCTCCTTCTGCACAAGATACCCATTTACTTGAGTGATCTTTTTTGCCTTGTGTGTTATGCTGGAGGGTCCCTTTTCTTTTATGTACTTGACCTAATCAGGGGTAGCTAAAGGGTAACCCAAGCTTGTCCTCTCCTTACAGTTTTTGTGGTCTACCATGACGGCCCTGCCCAAGACCCACGTGATTGACAATTGCTCCCACCCTCTCTCTCTCTCTCTTCCTTGTCAGCAATCGAAGTCCATTTCTCTCTCTATCTTATTGTCATGAAAGTGAAATATGATTAGTGTGGGGTGACGTGAAGAACTCCAACATCCATGTTAGATGACTCAAAACCATTGTCGCAAGAAACCTTGGTCGGCAAATAAATTTCCGCCCCCTTTGAGTTTTTAATCACCTTCCTCCAACTCAAAGCATTACCCTTTGTATCTTATTTTAGTAGTAATCACTAATTAGTATACATAAGGTTTTTAATCATCCAATCATCAAACACTTCATCACTAATTACCAGTTCTCTTGCCGCCTGTTGGACGTCCCATGTCCACTTGGCATTCTCATGTGGTTTTATGGTTCACTTCCGCAACCTCGTTGTTGACACATTCTAGTATTACGATTTTGAGATCATTTGTGTTTAGCATAAGGTTGCTTGAGTCATACGGGGTTTATTTGTACGTTAATGACAAGAAGTTGCCTGCTTAAATTTATGGGATAGTCATGATCATAATCATATGATTTTTTTGATAAGTTGTGTTTTGGGGTCATGCATACACTAGGGTGAGTCAACTGCCTATGGGTCATCATCCATGCCATTTTCGACGCGTGTCATGGACACGGCGGCTTTTTGATTGATGATGATTTAGCTATTAAAATATGTTGTTGGAAGATTGATTAGGGGAATGATTTTCACTTAATTGAAGTCAAAGTTGCTATGTAGTTGGAAGATAGTGGGAGAATCTTTTCCACTAATTTTTGCTATTAAATGTCCAAACTAAAGTTGTGTACAGTAGTGCTTTGTTGTGGTGAGAGGCAGATAGTCCTCTAATTTCCTTCCTGCTTCTGCAAGGAACTTACACCCATTAGCTACCTAAAGTCAGATGCAACATAAATAGGATTTCGCCTATTTAAAATTCTTCTACTACTGTGGGGTAGACCTTCCAATTCCATGAACTTTGTTCAATGATGCAAGAAACTGCATACTTATACGTGATGACTTTTAGCTCATTGGCTAAGGTTACTCAATTTTTTTGGCTCTCTTACTGACATTAATTTAATTGCAAATTAGTGTCACCAGTACTGAACAACACTCAACCTGTTTGCAGTCCCAAATTTCTACCAAACTAACAAAGTCTTGTGAATTTCAAACCCCTCAGTTTCACTGCCTTTTGTCTAATATAGGGACCTACTTTGTGTTGGTTTCTTGTGCTTGCTGCCATGACTATGACAATCGTAACAGATGTTTTAGAAAATCTGTCCCCAGAATGTTTTGCTTCTTGAAGAAAGATTCTCATCAAATTTTTTGCCTCTTCATGCAAGTGTGGAAGGAAGACTAAATGTAATTCTTACGAAACCAAGACGTACAGAAACTGTACCAGGTGAAATTGAGATCGAACTTCTTGTTGAGATGAGTGATAAATGTGGAGTACTTTAGTAGGAGACTGTAGATATCAATGTACTGCTCACGCCATAAACAATACTCCAGGGCATTTGGGGTACTCTTTAGTGGTTTAGCAAGGTTCTTCCTGAAAGCTGTTTAAATAAAGACAACAAAGTTTTGGCATCTAATATTACTCCGTATTAATTAAGAAATTACAGATGTTAATGCCGCATCATTTATAGTCCTTTAAGACATCAAATGCTTAGCATGGTAGCATCAATGTGTAGATTAGGACTTAGATATTCTATTAATTAAATGTTGTCATCGGATTCTACCTATTTAGAAACCATTTCAGGGAACCCAATTCGATTCTGGTAATGTTGACTTTGCTATCTTCCCTTTCTCTTTAAAGATCAAAAGATGCAAAAACTGCAAAGGGTACCCGTGAAGCTTGTGATTTTACCAAAGATATATGTTATGTTCTTATTCTTATGCTTCCTCCAAGGGAAAGATGGTTAAGTATTATTAGTACTTGCTAAAGTACTTTCTTTGAGCAAAGTTTCTTTGTTACACACATGCATGCTGTTCTCTTTTGCTCTTCTTTTAATCCCTTTTCGAAAATCTATTCCCCTCGTGTCAAACCTTCGACCTTTTTTACCCGTGAGTATTGAAACTTAAGAATCACTCATCTTTTGCTCTTTTGCATGGTCTTAGAAACATGTACTGTCAAGTCTCAAGTGAGTTTCAAAATATGGTTACACCATTGGGAAATGCAAGAACTAATTTGTCAGACAATTAGATATTTCATTGATGTTGGACGATGAAGTACAGGTGAAACCGTCTTTTACAGCGTTATGCTCACCGAATTTACGATTACCATCTATAGCTCAGAACTACTAGTAATGTGTCTCCAAGTTTTCATCCTAGTTTTCGTTGCCTTAGTTGGGAGTTAAGGATAGAGAATGAGACATTGCGACTCTTTGTGGAAATAAGGAACATGATACTGGCTTTTAACTTAGATGGTTATTTTTCTGATTGTCACTTGTGACAAGATACAGAATTAATTGAACACTAGATGGAAAAAGATATCATTTATCATTTTCTCAAGGGTTAACGTTTGCTTCTAAGAGACGAGAAACTATTGCAGCAGCTACTGCTCTCCTCACGGTCTTCCCACGACTCGTCGTTGTCGTTTTTGTTGCTATTGTTGTTGTTATTATTACCGTAGTCACAAGACACCTCCGTGACGGCACTTGACCCCGAAGAAGAGGAACAAGGGGCAGGGAGGTTCAAATCTGCTCCTGCAACTCCCCTGTCTCTTGCCAGAAAATCATAGAAAACTGGCCTTTCAATGTTTGTGTTCGTAACTCTGTACTCATTTATCTCCTCACAAACTACCCCTTCTTCCTCTTCTTGATCGTTCTTGCCACCTGCATTGTTCCTCTTCTTAAGGAAAATTCTGCACAGGACCCAATCCCCTGCTATCTCCCCTGTTTTCTGCAAAAAAACCAAATATACAAACCCAAAAAAAGTCAATCTTTAGAAAGCCAATAAAGGGAGAATGATTTGTTAAATGATGTACTGTATATAAAATGCAGGAACATTATCATAACCCAAGATTCCCACTAATTATTTTCTTATAATTAACATCTTTGTTTAAATGATTAAAGTTCGTGATGATTATGGAAATGTAGAAAGGGTGGGAAAATGCTTTTTCTTACATGGGTCAAGGTCTTTTTGAGTGGGGAATTGGGTGCTTGAGAGTGGGTTTGAGTTTGATTAGCGTCGACGAGGCGGTACTCATGCATGATCCAATCAGTCCTTGCACCATGAGGAGGCTTTCCCCTGTAGAAAACCAAGGTCTTCTTCATGCCAACAACTACTGGATGGCTTGTTCTTCCACCAGCAACAATGGGCTTGTCTTTTCCAGTGGCTTTCCAGTACCCTGAAACAGTAGCTCTGTTTGATCGGTTGCCATTTGGGTACTTGGCTTCCCTTGTGCTGAAAAAGTACCTCTCTTTCCCTAAGTCCCCTGCATGCACACATAATATAAGTACTACAAAATCAGAAACCTCTAGCTTTAGAAACTCCCACTTTAACTAAATGCCATTTTGGCACGACCTAACGTACACAACACCTCAGTCTTTAACTCGAGTAATGCGTAAACGCAAATGAGGAAGGTGAGAAAGAATTACCAGGCAAATCCCAAGGATCAGCCTTGCATACGTCGACGTCGGGGATGATGGAAGCAGGCAAAGCACAAGCAAAAGCCTTACGTTTAAGGTACTGCACCACCAGCTCTTCATCCGTGGGGTGAAACCGGAACCCTGGTGGCAACCTTAGTACACCATTTTTCACAAAACTTAACCTCTCCATTGTACTTTCTACTCAAATATTTACTCTCGCTTAAGCTAACTCTATATGAACAGTTACTCTCTAACAAATACTCCTATGACTTCTTTGTGTATGCACTCTATTAGGGGGTACGAGTACAAGGGTGTGCAAGTCCCTATAAACACATGGAAGAGTACTTATAACCCGTGAGAAGTTGAGAAAAGAGGAGAAGGGAAAGAGAGAAGAGAAGCCAGAAAAGGAGGGAAAAGGGGGCAGGGTTTGAGGTTTGAGAAGAGAGAGATAAAAGGGAGGGTTCTTTATAGTAATGGGGTCTTTGGAGAGCTTCAGCAGCAGAGAAGAAAGAGATTGAAGAAAATAGAATAAGGGACGAAAGGAAAGCGTTTGGCGTAAACCAGACTCCACCTCCTTTTCCCTTTGACGCAAAATATTTTCTTGTATTTATTATTCCATCTCCTCTTGGCCACTTTTATGTGAGATGCATGTCACACGACGACTAGTAAAATTGGCCCTCATGGTTGAGAGCTAAATGTGTCTAGGACTTGTCTTAAGTTCAAATTCTTATATCCTCTTTTCTCATATATTAGATGCTCTAATGTGAGATAAATGTGGTATAGTATTTTATAAGATCGTCTAGTTTGAAATTACACCGTGTTAAAGTAGTCAATTTTTGATTTTTTTACCGAGCTAATAAAAGTGACTATTTTAACTGAATATGTGGTTAAATAGATTTTAACTTAAATTAAACCGTCTTTTCTATAATTTTTTAAGTGTTTCAAGGCACTTGTTTGTAGAGTGGAGTGTATTGGCAAAACTTTTATATTCGACGAGAAGAAAGATGGGAGTTGTTTAATGGAAACGAAACCGATCTCTTGCATCTCAGAATAAGCGAAGATGTTAAAAGTGCTTTTGGAATGTTTATTATTTTCTTTTTTTAGGTGTTTAGGATGCTGCTGCCAGAATACCATGTTTGCCCTTTTCCCTCTTCTTCACGCCTCGTATCAAATGGAGTGAAAATGATCTGTCGGAAAATCTACGCATTATTTTCTGATTTTTTTTTTGTCGGACAAATTGCCAATTGGTTGGAAGGTTAGTTTTGTCTTTTAAGGCACATATGGGGGTGTTATAGTCTTCCAGAAGTAGTGTGCATGCTTGGTACAAATGGTAATGGCGCCCCTTGTAAGCCTGAAGTCATCCTATGTCACTATCCATAAGTAGAGCTCACAAAAAGCCAGTGATGATTTGTTGTTTGCTGAATGCACTATTTTACCCTATGTACTACGTAGTATATGTCTTAGCTTGGGAGTCCATTGGTTTCGATCAATTTGGGTGGTTTATGTATCCTCTAGTGCAACATTGCAAACTCCTACTGCTAAATAATGTTCATTCTGGTTGTTTTCATATTCCCAAAGACAGTAGTCATGTAAGTATCATAGAATTATGCCTGTGCAAGTAGTAAAAAAAAAAACTATACTAGACCGGAGCTATCTCGAGTTAACCGTCTTAATTTTGTGGCCCAAATTTGAAGTGTAGTAAAAATAGGCCAAACCACCGCGAGAGTCACCGAAGGATTTGAAGCTCTTCTCTGAGGTGAAGCCAACTAAGGACAATCCGCGGTTATCCCCAATTATTCTTATTTCTTTTGAAATTTTCGCTTAATATGCTCAAATGACCATTAATGTAGATTTTCTCCTTACATTTTCACTGTTTGGGATCTTCCCACTGGCCATTATACCAACTCCTCGCTTGGTTTTGTGCAGTAATATGCAAGTATTGACAAATGAGTATTCTAATATATAGAGCTATGGTGCATTTTAGAGTGTTTCATCTGGTTAAATTCAAACATTTGTAGAATTATATTAGTCTCACTAGTAATGTTTTCTTTGAAAAAATTGTACGGGGTATACATAGTGTATGTTAGATGATGATGATGATGATGATGAAATGAAATTTCATTCTTAAGCCAATCAAGTTACAAGGATCAAGAAAGAGATACGGAGTACATTGAAATATTAACTTTATCCAATACTATAATTTTGAGGATTAGATTTGCTGCCATAACTCTTTTGAACTTAGTGAGCTAAAATAATTCTAATATTAATTGTTTGTTGACGATTTCAGCGAGCATGTAATAGTGATGCATGTTTGAGCTAAACTCGTGTAAGATTGGGATGAATCTACCGTGCTCCTAATCTTTAACAACGTATCCTTCCAAACTAGAGGAACAGAGCCTGATACTATTAAAAATATATTCCCTATGGGAAGTTGCTAAGGCTACGTTTGGTTGTGTGTAATCAATTTTGTGATGTAATGGTGTTTTTCTAGTTCAAGTAGAATTGAAAATGGGGGAAGAGGGTGGAGACTAACATGGAGGAAAATATTTGATTACCTCCACTCATGTAATTGTCATTACATAGGTTTTACTTTTTTTTTACCATTACATGAGTTTGTACTATTAGAGCTCTAAGCTTGTAATGGGGATTATAACTCCCCCTCTCTTTTCTAATTTCCCCAACATTATTAGGCTAAATTGAATGATTACAAGAGTGATAGCATCACACCTAACCAAACGAAGAGTTTTGAAAACCTCAATTAATTGGTTGCAGTGTCTTTTTAATACTCTAAATTTGCAACTTTTCTCTCATTTTAGTTCCTCAAGAGAAATTTGCCTAATAAATATCAGTATTATCGTAAAATATGATTATAAGGTATTGATTGTTAATAACTAAGGGTTATAAGAAGGTTTATGTGCGGCTGACTGGCTGAGTTGTAGAGATGTCAATGAGCTTGAATAATGCAGTCTTCTACTGAATCATAGTATTTCACATTTTTTTTACCTCAAGAGCATTTGTATCATAGAGTAAGAGTTTGAGTTTTCCTATAAACACATAACTTGTTTCCTTACTTAAAACAAAAAAATAGCAATAGTCAAGGATAAATTTGACATTGCACTGCTGTGGAGAGGTTGTAGGTAGAAAGCGAAAAGGGCAAAGTCCTACACTGCCTCCAAAACGACGGGCAAACACATCGGATTGGGGGGTAAGTGACAAAAGTGCCACCTTCAAGGTGATGCCCCATATCAAGATTTCCTTCGATCTTCTTGTCTCACCAATTTGGATCAGATGGCAATTTGACGAGAAATCATTTAAAGAATCGCTACCTCTTTGAAAATGACTAACATGGCCCTTGCAAAATTGGTACAGCGATGTGCGTTGACATTTAGTGCTTTTGAGCTTAGCTTTTTTTCCTCCAATCTCAAGTTGTATAATTCCTCACTTTCAAAAGCAAATCAGCATATAAATAAGCTGATTTTATTATCATAAGTGTGTTTAATAGCTAGGTCATTCTTGGTACATATTTTTTTTTTGAAATTGAAAGTAATTCATTGATTAAAAGCCATACAATATCTACAATAGATCTCAAAATCAAACGAATACATATTGTGGATCATTGTCCACATTGTTGTTTAGTTATACAACCTTCAACGAGAGGGTTAATCGATTTGACTTGTAATATCATTGTCCATATCGTTGTTTAGTTATACAACCTATAACGAGGGGGTTTATCGATATGACTTGTAAGATCATTGTCCATATCGTTGTTTAGTTATACAACCTTCAACGAGAAGGTTTATCGATTTGACTTGTAAGAGCATTTTTGCTTTAGTGGTCAAACTTTTACAATGTTGATGAAATATTAGCACTTGAGCTCAATGTATAATTAAGTCTAATTAAATATTGATCGTCTCTTTAGACAATTTGTGCAGATCAACTGATAAAGTTGTATGCTATCAGTCACTAATATGCTTACTAAATTTAGTATTAACCTTTATTTACACAATAGCGTATTGTTTTCACCACAAAAGAATTGATCTATTTTCTCTCACTCTCTACTTTTTTCAATATTAAGAATAAGTCGAATAAAAGTATTAAAATTTGTTTCTCCTCTTTATTTCTTTCTCTCCCCTTTCTGTCTAATTTCCTATGAAAGAAATTACTTTAATGAAAACTATATGTAAATACTTCAAACCAAGCAAGTTTCTTACTCTAGACTCTAGAGCAGACCCTTAGTATCATTTGTTTGTACAAAATTAGATTATGTCAGCGTTTGTAACATTTACAGAAGGTCTAAGAAAATAAAATCCATAACTAAGAAGATATTGAAGGGAAGTGCCAAAATGAAACGTACAATGATTTGCGTTTTTTTGGGTCCACGCAAGCTTGAACAAAACGTAAGTAAACAAGTGGATCAAAGGTTATCCATAGTGCAAGTGCATTTGGTACATCACTATGTGATTTTACAATAATGAAATTTATCAGAGTAATGGAACCCATGTCAAGGATGCACTCCGAGTTAAGTATTATTGTGGAGTATAATACGGTAACAGCTCAATTAACCAATCACTATGTACTAGGTCATAGATCCTTCACTCCTCGAGGTCTAGTTTACATATTTGATTTTTCGTCCATTAAATTAATTGGTCAGCTTTACTCCTAGGGTTAAATGAAATGCCAAAAGTCTTGTATGAAAACGTCGAAAGTGAAAATCCTAAAGTGATATTTTTTTGGCTTAATACAATTACTTTTATGACATTATTAATAAAGTATATCTACTTTTTCTCAACTTATAACCATATTTAATTGTACATTTAAACGAAATTGTTATTCTTAATAATTAGTAAAATGAATTAACCGAATGGATCGAACAATATAGAACAAACAACTAGTAAATTTGCCAAACACAAAGGGATTATGCGGGGAAGTGAAGTATCGTGGGATTGTAGAGATTTTAGTTGAAGAGGGGGTCTCAAGATAGACAAATGCTCAAACCCCTTCCCTTCTTTCCCTTATTGATCCGTAAGGAGAAGGGAAACCCACTTCAAAAAATGCTTTTGTTTCCCTACAAGTCCTTCTCTTGCATGAAAAAAGACTTCAAAGGACTTTGTTGTGAAAGGAGCATGCATGTGTTCAATATACTCCTTTTTGTTATCTAGTTAAACTAAACTAAACTTTTTCCCATTTTAGAGGTATCTTCTAAACCGAAGTTTCATGGTAGTGTATAGTCTTTTTCTTGATGTGTAGGAGATGTAAATGTCAACGTAAGTGGACAAGTATAATTTACGTAACACCATATGTTTAGATAAGGAAATAAGCTAAAAGGGTTACTATGTATAAGATTAAAGTTTTGAGCTCTTATTTATGCACTCTTATTTATGAAGGGCTCTTTTTTTCTTTTGCTTTTAGGCAACGTAAATAGGTAATGTCGGAACCCAGCCTGTTTTTAATATACCTCCATTCCAATACAAAATCACGATAAAACCTCAATTTACCACTTAAGAGGAACTTATTGGTTTTTCTTTTTATGGGAGGCAGAGGCATTTGTTAAAATGCGACTTTCCATAGATGGAGTCACTCCTTAAGAGAGGGTAAATAAAAACAAACTTAATTAAATGAAGTATCTAAGAGAGAGTCATGAGATTCCCACAAGCGAGAAATGCTTACAACTGTAGTACAAGCCACTTGTGTGTATTAAAATTAGCACTAAATGGGTTCGGAAAGATTGGCTCTTTCATGAACTAAAGTTGCGGCTGTGACTTGTGTTAAATTTTGCTTTATTTTTCTTTCTTAACTATATATATGAGGATACATATATGATATCTCCCTCTTTAGTTTCTACACTTTTTGCTCTCCTTTTTTTTCCTTTTGGTTGAGGGTCAAAGAGAGTTTGCGTGTGGGTTTGAAGTTTTTTGTAAGCTTATTTTAGAGGAGAAAGAAGAGAAACGTCAAAGGATGTAATTATTTGTCTTAGGGGTAATATATGTTGCATAGTAGGCAATGTCTTATGCTTCTTATGGGTTGTGAGTTGTGAGTTATGACTTATGACCCCCACTACAAAGCTTTTGCAATTGATTTCACCTACCTTTTTTTTCCTAAAGGGTTTATTCTAAGTTTTTTTTGTCATGGCAAACTTTTTAACTTTACTAATTATGATTTCATGAAGAGGTGGTTATTGGTTAACCACTATTTTGAGGATAATGAAAAACTTTAGATAACACTTTTTAGGTTTGAGATTTTTGATATTTGCTGATTTTATTTCATGTAAAATGAAAATTTTGGATGTTTGTTCCCTACGCAAAGACAATTTTTTTACTTTTGGGTATGTGATAGAAGGCTAAAGATATTTTTTTCCTCTCAAAACATGTTTTTGTTACTCTTATTTATCAAAAAATCAAACTTAGTGATCAATAATACTTGTATGTTTAATCTGGTGAATAAAACTTGTGACATGTTCTTTAACCATATGTTAATCCAACTTACTTGTCACTATAAACCATTTTCATTTTTTAAAAGTGTATCTATTTCTATTCAAAATATTATAAACATGCATTATTGGATACCCATAAAACATGAAAATGCTTAGAAATTAAATGCTGATTTAAAAATAATGAACATCAAAGAGGTTTAGTAAAAATATCTATAAATTTTGAATACTATGACAAGTTAAATTTGCATAATTTTGTAACAAATTTATTAGATATAGATTTCATAATATTTATTGTTAAGTATAAAGCTATACAATATTCTTTTTTTTTTCCTGCGAAATGTCTAGCCATGTGCATCTTCTTGCTACGAGTAAGAATTTTATTAGACTCATATGTGATATTTGTAATGAAAAAGTTGGATGTTTTACTGCAGGTTACCAAATAGAAAATGCAAATTTAGTAGATGGTACATATTAAAAGTCTGTACTTGTTACTTGAATCAAATTTAATGTAATTTAGGAGCCAAACAAAAGGTTTCGGTAGAGACTTTTTTCGTTTTGGGATTTCACATCTATAATTTATGCTTTTCAGCTGTTAGTATTCAGATAAACAAGTTTGAATACAATACTTACTTTTTAAACTGAGCATGATACTCAAAACACCCTTAAAGAGAGAGTCGTCAAATAAATGCGGGTCAGATTTGTGTTGTAGAATTAATCAAAATTAGGTTATCTGAAAATCGATAAATCTAATTGGTAGCCATTCAATTTTAGTTTATGGATTCTAATAGAAACATAGCACACAATAACGAGCTACTTGAATAAGAAAAGTATAACCTATTTAAGGATTTGTGTTCCACTCCTAGTATATGGTAGCTTCCAAATAAAAGAAGACAATAAGACATAGTTTGTAAATAAGCTAAGGAGAAAGCTTAAGTTTGACATTTAACGTTACATCATTGTTTGACATACAACCAAAAGGGTTAGAACGGGTTGATTAAGTGTTTAAAAGGTAATCATGCATATTTTTCATTAGTCTAAGCTTGGCATGTGCCATTTCATGTATTTTTTACAGGAAATACTTATTATTTGACTAATTTTGGTAAATGTAACTCTTAAAACAATGAGGTGGCCAAAAAAATAAGATTTCGAATAAAATGTTTGTTTTATTTCAATGAGGTAATTATAATGTTCTCTTTATCTCGAATTCAAATTAAATTATAGCTTTATAAATTAGATTCCATTTGTGTTTCCTTCCATCTATGTTATTATATCAATTTCCACTACCTTTTTCCTAATTTTTCCCAACACTTATATTTTAGTTATCTGCTCTATGAGGTTTCATATTTTTGCAATATTTTATACTACTTTATTGATTTCAAAGCTATTTTCTCGGTTTCAATTAGCTACCTTGTGCTTAATTATGAACTAAGTTGCAAATTATGCATAGCCTTAGTGTTCATTTCTTATGAGTAACTAGGTTTTTTAGTTAATCCTAAGAGGGATAGAACTAGAAGAACTATAATGGGAGATTTCTTGTAGAAGGAATTATTACTTTGGACATGTAAAATACAGTAACATGTACATATCACTTATTTATTACGGAGTACGGAGTACATCTTAAACCAAAAACAAATAGAAAATGACATTGTCCAAATCTGTATGAAGCTGATTAATTAGCACCTTGAAATTGCATGCCTACCACTTAGAAGAATGGTAATTAAACGCAACTAGTGAAGAGTAGAAGGAACGGTAAGCCTTTACTTGGGGAAATGTTGATTGATTTTGCTTTCGATTCAAGTAGCTGGCATGAGCTCTATATCGTCAGATTGAGGAAATGGTAACCCAACGTGATTGCCATAATTCCATTAACAGATTGAGGAAATGGAGTATTAATTAGTGATATGCATGTTTGAATTTGCTGGTTCTTCCTTACTAAATATAATACATATTTCATTGAGATGGAGTTTCATGCCGGAAGTTGAATGTGATGCATATAGACTAATAAATCATTCAAATCATATCATTAACATATTAGTGATGGTGTCCTACATTTTAAGGTATCATTCTTTCCCTTGTCAAATTTATTCGTAAATTGTATGCTTGGAGTAGCTAAGACGAGTTTACGTGGGCATGATTAGGACATACATACCTTAGTTAAGTATTATATGTTTAATACAAATTATTGATAGAAACGGTATAACTTCAACTCAGAAATAGATCTAGACCTAAATTAAGTTAAAATTGTCACTTTTTAGTAATATGGTAAATAAAGTGATAACTTTAAGCCGAAAAACGACCACTTTAAGACGATCTAATTTTCATATATATTAGACGGTTTTATACAAGACTTACTGTATTGGAAATTAGAATATGACAGTATAATACCCAACTAAAAAAATTATAGATATCCTTTCACTAATGTGATCATACCAAGACTCACCGCAACAGCGGCATCCTTAAGCAACATACATGCCTTTTTTATTGTTCTTACTTATTGATTGATGTTCTTCTGCGACTCTGAAGCCTGAAGAATCGAGCATTGCATTTGCATATATGACGTGGTTTCATTATACTCAATGGGCATAAAGTCTGAAGATAAGACATTATTTTGTTATCTCGTCATGGTAATAATGATAGATTGTTCAATGCACCCCAGGTATTGATATCCGCACTAGCGTATACATCCCATATATATCTATTTCTATGTTTATATGATGTAATACTACACTATAAGATAATCGCTGTGTGTCTGTTATTGAGTTTGCATTGACAAGCAACCGTGGCTATGTATTTGCATATACAGAGCAACCTGAACAAGACACCAAAAATATCAAGATTGAAAAACAATTAATATCGAGTAGTGATTGGTGAATAATTGTTCAAAAGTCTCAATGAGTGTGTTAGTTGACCAGTTCATATTTAATCATCAAAGTACCCTAGGATATAATTTATAGTCACTTGTTTCTTAGGATAGTTTTGAGGTTTCTTTCTTCATCATAAAGCCATCGAAGAAAAGGCCTTTCTTAGTTTCCCTCAAGCAAGTTATATGATCAACTGAATACAAATATACAATATGTTATACTATTAACTTTGTCATTTTTAGAAGATCTAAAACTTGACGAATTGAAAGACACAGCCAAGTGTTGATTTTCTTTACTTATTGGCAACCGATGTTATAGGTTCAATACTTCAATTGCGACTGCCATTATTCACATGAAGTACCAAAGTTGCACTTATAAGCGTTCGATCAAAATATTTTTATTTTCACCAGCTTGATTATCGAGACAAATTCTCCTACGGCTCCTGAGATGGAGTGCTATTCTGACGGGTTATAATTGCGTGCATTCACCATCTCTTGTCAAATGTATCCATTTTGCACAACATATTCATCAATTGTAAGAAACAGTGATGGCTACGAAAGATAAACGATGAAGTACAGGAAGTGAACTTTGATATCTTCTTTCTTATCAGAAGTAAAGGTGATTTTATTGCTTTGATGATCTTTGTCAAAAAAAAAAAAAAAAAAAAAGAAGTAAAGGTGGAATACTGCTAACATACTCACGCTTCAGGAATTTAAAGCGATCTTGAGCTAAGTTAATTACCTTGAACTCTTGAAGTACTTTACGTGAAAGCTTACCCCGGCTAACTTCCAATGATCGGGAATGATTAATCCAAAATGGATAGATCGAAGTAAAATGTAACGAAAATCTCATTTGAATAGAAACTCGATTGTCAAATTCCAGAAGTTATTAAAAATGGGTCTAATTGTAATTTAAATCATACCTAATCACATATTGTGTTAACGTAGTCATTACTTTTTAACACTGTAAAAAAAGTGACCATTTTTACCCAAAAAATGACAAAATTGAAACCATCTGACTATGTTATTATATTAGACTGTCTTATATTACCTCCGTCCCGGTCATTTCCCCCCATTTCATTTTTGCACAAAGAATAAGAAAAGGCATATGAGTGGGGTAGGAATAGCACCAACAAGGGTAATAATGTACATTCTTTGATGATGGTGGACCTTTTACCTTTGTAACTCACCACTTATAAGGGTAATGAAATAATGTCACTCACAAAATATATACCATTATAAGAAATGGGGGGGAAATAAATGGGATACCCCAAAATGAAATATGGGGAGAACTCATTGGGACGGAAGGAGTACTCAATATTCTCACATGTCAAAAGAATTCTTTGAGTCAAAAGCTTTACACTAATGAGTTCAGAACTCTTATTTGAATCAAAACCCTAATATCTCATTTATGATGCTATGTACAAAGTATTTCCTTCATAGCTTTAAACTTTATACTTCCTCAATCTTATCATTTCATTTATACTTGCAACTTGTATATGAGAAAATATTTATACAAGCGTAAATAACCCGTGCAGACGTAAAAAACATTATTTGATGAAACACTAGACATATGAGGCTAAGTTGCTTTGTAACCTACAGAGTCATCGTTTCTTACTACTGTACGTACTAACACCAACTAACTATGCTATCATGATACTATTGTGTTTTTACTTTAAGTCCTACCCGTTCAGTATTTGGAACTTATAAGTTTACCCTACTTACTGTACTTCCTGAATAAATACACTCACCTTGTAAGTCCTACCATGTATTTAGATTTTATTAAAACCTAATAACCCATGAAAAACCTCGTCTCGGTCGCGAAATAGAATTGGAAGAAAATTGACAGGTAGAATCCAAGACACATATACACATGCTCGAATGGAGCGCTAAACACACCATAAGAACTATCAAGAAGGAGGAATGACATTCACACATGTTGCAATTATGCTCCAATACACCCTATGAACATGCCTGGTAGACTTCGGGACTTTTTCCGGAATATCAAAAATCGACCTACAATGCCGGTTTTTGTGAACTATTACCTACAAAAAACCTTGTCTTGGCTCCGAAATATAATCGGACAAAAATTGGCAAGAGGATTCCTAGACACATAAAATTAAAAATGGAACAAGAAAATTACCAAAAAGTAGCTTTATCGTAGCCCAAACCATCGATTTTTTGTCCATTATACACCTGCTCGAATCGAAAGCTAAACACACCGTAAAACTATTAATAAGGAGGAATGTCATTGCCACATGTTTCAATTATGCTCCAATACACCCTTTAAACATGCTTCGTAAATTCGGTTTTTTTTCTTGAATATCAAAAATCGACCCAAAAAGCCGGTTTTTGTGCACTATAACCCACGAAAAACCAAGTCTTGTCCACGTAATAGAATCAGATGAAAATTGGCATGAGGTATCCTGGAGACATATAATGAATAATGGAACAAGAAAATTGTCAAAAAGTAGCTTTAACCTTCGGTTTTGTCCATTATACTCATGCTCAAATCAAACGCTGGACACACTTTAAAAACTATCAAGACGGAGGAATGACATTTCCACATGCTCTAATTAGGCTCCAATAGACTATATGAACATGCTTGGTAAATTTCGGGACATTTTCCCGAAAAAAAAAAGTTCAACCCACAAAGCCCGTTTTTGTGGACTATAACCCATGAAAAACCTCGTCTCCGCCCCGAAATAGAATCGGTCAAAAATTGGCAAGAGATATCCTAGACACATAAAATAAAGAATACAACAAAATAATTACCAAAATCTAGCTTTGGCGTAGCCCATCGGTTTGTCCATTATGCACATCCTCGAATCGAGAGCTAAACACACAGTAAAAACTACAAAGAAGGAGGAATGACATAGCCACATGCTTAAATTATACTCCAATACATCCTATGAACATGCTCGGTAAATTTCGGGACGTTTTTCAAAAAATCAAAAATCGGCCCAAAAGGCATGTTTTTGTGCACTCACGAAAAAACCTCGTCTCGACTCCGAAATAGAATCGGATGAAAATTGGAGGAGGTATCCTGGACACATGTAATTAAGAATGGAACAAGAAAATTGGCAAAAAGCAGATTTAGCATAGCCCAAACCATCGAATTTGTCCATTATGCACATGCTCGAATCGAGCGCTAAACACACTGTAAAACTATCAATAAGGAGGAATGACATTGCCACATGCTTCAATTATGCTCCAATACATCCTATGAACATGCTTAATAAATTACGGGACTTTTTCCGAAAAATCAAAATTCGACCCAAAAAGCCGATTTTTGTGGACTATAACCCATGAGAAAACCTCGTCTCGGCCTCGAAATAGAATTGAACGAAAATTGGCATGACACATCCTTGACACATCTAATGAAGAATGAAGCAAAAAATTTGCCAAAAAGTAGCTTTGGTGTAGCCCAATCCATCGGTTTGTCCATTATGCACATTCTCGAATTGAGCGTTAAGCACACGGTAAACACTTTCAAGAAGGAAAAATGACATTGCCACATGCTGAAATTATGCTCCAATACGCCTTATCAACATGTTTGATAAATTTTGGGGCTTTTTCAGGTTAATCAAAAATCAACCCAAAAAGCCGTTTTTGTTGACTATAACCCACGAAAAAACCTCATCTCGGCCCCGAAATAGAATCGGACGAAAAAAGGCAGGAGGCATCCTAGACACATATAATGAAGAATGGAACAAGAAAACTGCCAAAAAGCAGCTTTGGCGTAGCCCAAACCATAAGATTTGTCCATTATACACATGCTCAAATCGAGCGCTAAATACACCGTAAAAATATTTAGAAGGAGGAATGAAAGTGCCACATGATTTAATTGTGCCCCAACTCACCCTATGAACATAATTGGTAAATTTTACGTCTTTTTCCGGAAAATCAGAAAGCGACACAAAATACCGGTTTTGGTGGACTATAATCCATGAAAAGAACACGTCTCGGCCCCGAAATAGAATCGGACGAAAATCAGCAAGAAACATACTAGACACCTATAATTAATAGGGAGGTGATACACACCCACCGGATTGGTGTGAGTTTCATGCCCACCTCCTCACATTTTTTTAGTTTTTCAAAAATAAAGGAAAAAGGGTATTTTTTGTGAGAGGGTGGGTACCAAAGTGGTAACCACCCGGTGGATGAATATGATTTTCCTAATTAATAATGGAACAAGAAAATTGCCTGAAAAAAGCTTTGGTGTAGCCCAAACCATCAATTTTGTCCTTTATGCACATAAACAAATCGAGCGCTAAGCACATTGTAAATACTATCAAGAAGAAGGAATAACATTGGCACATGCATAAATTATGCTCCAATACGCCTTATGAACATGCTTGGTAAATTTTGGGACTTTTTCCGGAAAATCAATAATCGACCCAAAAAGTCGGTTTTGTTGACTATAACCCACGAAAAAACCTCGTCTCGGCCCCGAAACAAAATTGGACGAAAATTGGTAGGAGACATCCTAGATACATATAATGAAGAATGGAAAAAAATTGTCAAAAAGCAGCTTTGGCGTAGCCCAAACCATCGGTTTTGTCCATTATAAAAATGCTCGAATCGAGCGCTAAACGCACCGTAAAACTATCTACAAGGAGAAACTGCATTGACAAATGCTTCAATTATACTCCAATACACCCTATGAACATGCTTGGGTAAATTTCAGGACTTTTTACGGAAAATCAAAAAATGACACAAAAATCCGGTCTTTGTGGACTATAATCCATGAAAATACCTCGTCTCGGCAACGAAATATAATCAAACGAAAATTGGCAAGAGGAATCCGAGACACATATAATGAAGAATGGAAAAAGAAAATTACCATAAAACAGCTTTTGTGTGGCCCAAATTAAACCATCGGTTTTGTCCATGATGCACATGCTCGAATCGAGCGCTAAACACACCGTAAAAACTATCATGAAAAAGGAATGGAAGTGCCATATGATTCAATGATGCCCGAATACACCCTGTGAACATGCTTGGTAAATTTTTGGACTTTTTCTGGAAAATCAAAAAGCGACACAAAAAGCCGGTTTTTGAGGACTATAATTCATGAAAAAACCTCGTCTCGGCGCCGAAATAAAATCGGACGAAAATTGGCAAGGGGCATTCTAGACACATAAATTGAAGAATGGAACAAGGAAATTCACAAAAAGTAGCTTTGACGTAGCCTAAACCATCCGTTTTGCCCATTATACACATGCTCGAATCAGGAGCTAAACACATCGTTAAACAACCAAGAAGGGAGAAAGGACATGGCCACATGCTTCAATTATGCTCCATGACACCATATGAACATGCTTGGTAAATTCCGGGACTTTTTTCGGAAAATTAAAATTCGACCCAAAAGCCGGTTCTGTTGACCATAACCCACGAATAAACCTCGTCTCGGCCCCGAAATAGAATCGGAGGAAAATTGCCAGGAGGCATCCTAGACAGTTTACACATATAATGAAGAATGGAATAAGAAAATTGCCAAAAAGCAGCTTTGGCGTAGCCCAAACCATCGGATTTGTTCATTTTCCACATGCTCTAATCGAGAGCTAAACACACCGTAAAAACTATCAAGCAAGAGGAATGGAAGTGCCAAATGATTCATTTAGGCCCCACTACACCCTATGAACATGCATAGTAAATTTCGGGAATTTTACCGGAAAATCAAAAAGCGACACAAAATGCCGGTTTTTTTGTGGACTATAATCCATGAAAAAACCTCGTCTCTGCCCCGAAGTAGAATTGGACGAAAATTGGCAAGAGGTCTCCTAAATACATATAATTAAGAATGGAACAAGAAAATAGCCTAAAATAAGCTTTGGTGTCGCCCAAACCATCAGCTGTGTCCTTAATGCACATAATCGAATCGAGCGCTAAACACACCGTAAATACTATCAAGAAGGAGGAATGTCATTGCCACATGGTTAAATTATGCTCCAATACGCCTTATGATCGAACATGCTTTATAAATTTTGGGACTTTAACAGATAACCAAAAATCGACCCAAAAAGCCAATTTTGTTGACTATAACCCACGAAAAGACCTCGTCTCGGCTCCGAAATAGAATCTGACGAAAATTGACAGGATGCATACTAGACACATATAATGAAGAATGGAATAAAAATATTGCAAAAAAGCACCTTTGGCGTAGCCCAAACCATCGATTTTGTTTATTATGCAAATGCTCGAATCGAGCGCTAAACACATCGTAAAACTATTAAGAAGGAGAAACTTCATTGCCAAATGCTTCAATTATACTCCAATACACCTTATGAACATTCTTGGAAAATTTCAGGGCTTTTTACGGAAAATAAAAAAAGCGACACAAAAATCCGGTCTTTGTGGAAAATAATACATGAAAAAACCTCGTCTCGGCCGCGAAATATAATGAACGAAAATTGGCAGGAGGCATCCTAAACACATATAATGAAGAATGGAACAAGAAAATTGCCAAAAAGCAGCTTTGGCGTAGCCCAAACCATCGGATTTGTCCATTATGCACATGCTCGAATCGAGCGCTAAACACAGCGTAAAAACTACCAAGAAGGAGGAATGAAAGTGCCACATGATTCAATTATGCACCAATACACCCTATGAACATGCTTGGTAAATTTCGGGACTTTTTCCCAAAAATAAAAAATTCAACCAAAAAAGACGGTTTTGTTGACTATAAACGACAAAAAAACCTAGTCTCGGCCACGAAAAAGAATCAGGCGAAAATTGGCATGAAGCATCCTAGACACATATAATAAAGAATGGAACAAGAAAATTGTCAAAAAGCAGCTTTGGCGTAGCCCGAACCATCGGTTTGTCCATTATGTACATGTTCGAGTCGATCGCTAAACACACCGTAAAAACTATAAAGAAGGAGGAATGGTAGTGCCACATGATTCAATTATGCCCAAATACACCCTTATGAACATGCTTGTTAAATTTTGGGGCTTTTTTCGGAAAATCAAAAATCAAACCAAAAAGTCGGTTTTGTTCACTATAACCCACGAAAAAACCTCGTCTCGGCCCCGAAATAGAATCGGACAAAAATTGGCAGGAGGCATCCTAGACACATATGATGAAGAATGGAACAAGAAAATTGTCAAAAAGCAGCTTTGGCGTAGCCCAAACCATCGGTTTGTCCATTATGCACATCTTCGAATCGAGCGCTACGCACACCGTGAACACTTTCCAAAAGGAGGAATGACATCGCCACATGCTTAAATTATTTTCCAATACGTGTTATGAACATGGTTGGTAAATTTGGTGGCTTTTTTTAAGAAAATCAAAAATCAACACAACAAGCCAAGTTAGTTGACTAAAACCCACGAAAAAACCTCATCCCAGCCCCGAAATAGAATCGGACGAAAAATGGCCGGAGGCATTCTAAACACATATAATGAAGAATGGAATAAGAAAATTGCCAAAAAGCAGCTTTGGCGTAGCTCAAACCATAAGATTTGTCCATTATACACATGCTCGAACGAGGCGCTAAATACACAGTAAAAACTATTTAGAAGGAGGAATGAAAGTGCCACATGATTCAATTATGCCCCAATTCACCCTATGAACATGATTGGTAAATTTTGGGACTTTTTCCGGAAAATCAGAAAGCGACACAAAATGCTGGTTTTTGTAAACTATAATCCATGAAAAAACCAATTCTCGGCCCCGAAATAGAATCGGACGAAAATCGGCAAGATACATACTAGACACATATAATTAAAAATGGAACAAGAAAATTGCCTGAAAGAAGCTTTAGTGTTGCCCAAACCATCAGTTTTGTCCTTTATGCATATAAACGAATCGAGCGCTAAGCATATCGTAAATACTATAAAGAAGGAGGAATGACATTGACACATGCTTAAATTATGCTCCAATACGCCTTATGAAAATGCTTGGTAAAATTTGAGGTTTTTTTCGGAAAATCAAAAATCGACCCAAAAGCCGGGTTTTTTATTACTATAACACACGAAAAACCCTCGTCTCGGCCCCGAAATAGAATCGGATGAAAATTGGCAGGATGCATCCTAAACACATATAATGAAAAATGAAACAAGAAAATTGTCAAAAAACAGTTTTGACGTAGCCCAAACCATCGGTTTTGTCCATTATGCAAATGCTCGAATCGATCGCTAAACACACCGTAAAACTATCAAGAAGGAGAAACTGCATTGTGAAATGCTTCAATTATACTCCAATACACCCTATGAGCATGATTGGTAAATTTCAGGACTTTGTACGGAAATTGAAAAAGCGACACAAAAATTCGGTCGTTGTGGACTATAATCCATGAAAAAACCTCGTCTCGGCCACTTAAATATAATCGAACAAAAATTGGCATAAGGAATCCTAGGCACATATAATGAGGAATGGAATAAAAAAATTGCCAAAAAACAGCTTTTGTGTGGCCCAAACCATCGGTTTTGTCCATGATGCACATGCACATGCTCTAATCGAGCGCTAAATCCACCATAAAATATCATGGAGGAGGAATAGAAGTGCCAAATGAGTCAATTATGCCCCAATACACGCTATGAATATGCTTGGTAAATTTCAGGTACGTCTTTTTCTGGAAAATAAAAAAGCGACAAAAAGCCGGTTTTTGAGAAATATAATTCATGAAAAAACCTCGTCTCGACGCCGAAATTGAATCGGACGAAAATTGGCAAGAGGCATCATACACACATATAATGAAAAATGGAACAAAAAAATTCTCAAAAAGTAGCTTTAACGTAGCCTAAACCATCAGTTTTGCCCATTATACACATGCTCGAATAAGGAGCTAAACATACCATTAAACAATCAACGAGGAAATGACATGGCCACATGCTTCAATTATGCTCCAATACACCCTATGAATATGCTTGGTATATTTCTGGACTTTTTTCGGATGATTAAATATCGACCCAAAAAGCCGGTTTGTTGACTATAACCCACGAAAAAACCTCGTCTCGGCCCTGAAATAGAGTCGGGCGAAAATTGGCAGGAGGCATCCTAGACACATATAATGAAGAATGGAACAAGAAAATTGTGAAAAAGCAGTTTTGGCGTAGCCCAAACCATCAGATTTGTCCATTATGCACATGCTCGAATGGATCGTGTAACAACTTGACCCACCACCAGTCTCAACACAACCCATAAATACATGAGTTGCCCCCTTAGAGCCCATTTGTCCTCACTTAAGCCCAAAAGGGGAAGGCCTTGTTGATATGGTAGTGGGTGCTACCTCTTATAAACCATCAAG